>JACEFZ010027363.1:412500-623912 GCA_014155875.1 Cepaea nemoralis | reverse complement strand
TGTGAAACGAGGGGACGGAGCACGTATGGGAATGTCCTGAGTGCCAGTTTCCAGTGGTCGTTCTTAAGTCCATTATTAAACTCAACTCAACTCAACCTCAACTCAACTCAAGGGAATATCACAAACCCTGAAAAACTGTTTCCCAACGATTTATCAAAAATCATTGTGGATGGGATGGGTAGGCGGAGAAGAACTTTAGAGGAAGCATTTTAATAATAAGTATCTTCGAGAAAAAATGTGATGCAAAAGCTTGTGGTGGTTGGCTCTTTCACAAACCCGATAAACAATATGTCCAGGGTAAATTTCCCGCAGGTGTTCACCCCTGTCACATTGTCTATCCATTTATATTAAAGATGGGTATGGTTGCCGATCTACTGAACAACCGCGCAGCGGGACGGGAGGGTCAGGACTCTGTCATATATATTTTGTGGCATTGTCATTCTAGTATTATCGACAGGGTAGAGGGATAGACAGGTGATTAGCAGTGCCTGTTTTTTTTTTAAGGCGGAATATTTGAAATTTTATTTTCGAACTTTGCCCCTAGTGGAATTAATTCCCAGTGCTTCTTGTCAACCCAAAGGCAATCAGTTACATGGTTGTCCTTAGATAATCATATTGTCTTTTTTTTTTTTTTTATTTTTTTTTTTTAAAAACAGAGTATGTACACCAGTGAGAATGGACGGGAAAATATGACCATAACCAATTTGAACATATCAGGGCGTGAAGTCTGATCGTAATCTGTTTGTCTTCAATGGAACACATCGACATGTTCTAACAAAAGGCCTTGAAACTGCTGCCAGCAATATTCCTTTTACAAATTAAGTGAAAAAGTGATAAAAAAAAAAATAATTCAAATAAATAAAAATAAAATACTATAAAGCTACACTTTAAACAAAAGGACGGAGTTCATGGCCAACTGCCAATGTCGAGCAAATAGACTTAAATACTTCGGTTCCTAGGACTGCGATTTGTACCACAAACCCTGACGCCATTCTCAGTTTTTTAGCAATACAAAGATTTGAAGACTGAAAAAAAGAATTAAAAATTGAAGTTTATACGCGCGTTATTAGTGGGGTTACACGAGAGAATATATCCTATGCAGCGAACGAGATACACCTGACTTTCCGACGCATGAAACACAGGGTATCAAGCATTTCTGCGATGGGTTTTGTATATTTGAAAATAACAAAAAATAAGTAAATTAAAAAAAAAAAAAAAAAAGTAAATGGGAGATATAAAGTTCGGAACGTTGTTTTGCAACGGAGTTCGTGCCAATTACGAGCTCACGGACTTCCTTCAGGCGTCGAGTAGGCGATCCTGCTGTTACATGGATGAAAAAAAGAACCTAGGGAGTAAGACATCGGCACAGCGCCACCCCAGGACGCAAGAGGTACTATCGGGGAAAAACAAAAGGCCCACCCCTCGTCCGGTCCATCCTATGTCAACCACCACAGAATGGCACGATAGCCACCGGACAGCTGATGCATATGCGGGTGGGGCGTAGGATTTTCTGAGCACCTATGGACAGTGTCCGGGAGAGTGGCAATGAAGATACCCAACTGATAACTGCTGGGATAACTGAAAATAAGTTCAACATCGGAAACAAGCAAAACCCTAGACCAGCAAGCTCGTTTCTATTTTTTCTTTTTTGTTTCAGACAGTAGAAGAGAAGAAGAGAGAGAGAGAGAGAGGAGACTATATGGAGAGAAGAGCAGGAGAGAGAGGGACTTGAGAGAGAGAAAGAGAGAGAGGAGAGAGAGAGAGAGAGGAGAGAAGAGGAAAGGGGGTAGGGGGTAGCTAACGCAGGGGGGCTAATTCGTTGTTATGGGTGGTTTTTTTTGTTTCTATATTTTTAAAGCTGGAAAATGTTGTAGATAGGTGGTTTGCAATCTTACCAATATCAATTCCAGACAGCCTGTTGCCTCAAACGCTTAATTGCACTTTTCTCACAGTCAGTATTGTGACTCTTGATGCAGTATAGAACATACCAAGATACCAAGACAACAGCAGGTTTGCAAAGAACAAATCTGCTGCTGTCAACTTTGCCAATGCCGTCATAGTCCCTCATTTCTTGTGAACTTTAGTAGACTATGCGGATGGCTCGTATCTATACAGATGGAATCTCTGATATAAAGCAGCGACAAAGTTGCATCGGGCCATTCACCAAACATGCTCAGTGGGGCCGAATTCCATTCAAAGAAAACTAATGGCGCCCACACTATGACTACCAGCAACATGACGATGGACATGTTGATAGTAACACGGGCTTTTATATGGTTGGAATCACATAGTTGTGTCCTAAGTGATTCAATGAGCACGATCCGAAAAATCGAGACGGGTTCTTTACGCACACAGTGAACTGAAGCGCTGCGGATGTCTGCTGTCCGTTAAGACACTTTCATCTTTGTTGGGAGCTAAGGAAAATAAATGAGCTATTAAACTTGCTGGCTCTGCATCCACTGCAGATGGCCAGCCTATAGATCATGCCGATATTATTAATGCCTTTAAAGATAAGGGAAGAGCGTAGGACTTTAACTCCAGTGAATCCACATCGCTGTCGAGAATGAGAGACTTGGGAGTAAGAATTGGCACGCCAGACGCGAGACGTACACCGGGGGACAGAGGGGTCTCGTCAATCAACACAGAACCAGCACTTTAACACCTTGACGTTGATGCATATGTCGAGTTTCTTGCATATGTCCGGATTGCAAGGATGATACCTCAACAGATTTTTAACTAACCAACTAATGGAGAAGTCTGTGGCCAAGGATATAACAAGCCTTTGATGTTACAGGGAAAAACATCTACAGAAACAGAACGAAAAAAAACAAACAACAACAACAACAAAAACAAAAACCATGGTGTAGCGAGGTTAAACGCTGATCTGTCAAGATCTGGGAGACCTTCCTCAGTACAATCTTTAATGAAGCAAGATCATCACTAATCAGTATTAACAAATGATAGTCACGGAAATCCCTAGTGAAGTACAACTTACAATAAGAACGTGTAATAGATATAACTGTACACACAAAAACTGAACATTAAAACATTGTTTTGGCACCTGAACAGAAACATACATTCATCATGTGCCATACTGGTAAGCGTGGGCGGTCATGTTTCGCCATCTCACTCGATCACCAGAGCTTTGGATCAGCTCAATGTTCTTGTCTCGACCATACCACGTAGCCAAGCCATCAGGTATTTACTTTTTCGCCCGCCCCTTGTTCTCTTCGCCTCGATCTTGCCAGTTGTCACCAAGTTCTCCAATGTATTTCTTCTCATAACGTGACCATGACATTTTAACTGTCTAATTTCTCTAAACAGTTAACGATTTCCATTGTTTATTGTAGGACTTGGTCATTGGTTTTTCTGTCTGGCCATGGTATTCTTTGCATGCTCCTCAGAAACCACATTTCCACGGCCATTATATGCGTTTCAACTTATCTGCTCACTATCCATGCCTCACATCTATACAAAAGTGCAGGTTCATTGTAGCACCTCAACACACTTTGTCTCATTTAAAATGGCATCTTTTTATTGGTAAGTATGTTTTCCACCTTGCTAAAGGTTACCTTTGCCATGGCGATTCTTATTCTAATTTTATCAAGGCATCTCCGATAAGATGTTATGACTGTTTCGAGACAATTGTACTGATTCACTTGATTAAGAAAATTCCCATTGTTTGTATATTACATCGTGGTATTTCCTTCTTCCCAGTCATCTGTCATTTACTGCCAATATACTTTGCGGTGTATGGCAGAGGGGTCTTTGAGCCTAAGGAATTAAGGCCGCCTGGCTAATGCAGTCGCCGTGAACTGTGCAGGTTAGGATTTTCTTTTTTGGCTCCGACAGAATAAAATCCCACACCTTACCGTGGAATCGAACCCGGGTCTCCCGAATGAGAGTTCGGCGTTCTAGCCACTCGGCCAGCCGCTCTTCGCGACCGTAATCTCTGTCTTCTTACAATTTAACTCTAACCCTAGTTGTTCACTGTGTGCAGCAACCGCATGTACAAAATGTTACAGATCCTGCTCATTGTCCTAGAATCAATACTGCATTATCCGATGGTAAATTGCTGTAGACAAGTGGTCGTGCCCTGTTTTTGTTTTCAAAAACGCCAGTCAGAAATAAGTTGATACCTATGATAACAGTAACCTGAGACAATGGTTTTTTTACCAATTATGACCTCCCCAATCCAATATTGGAGCAAACAATTTTTTTTTAATATATTGTACTTATTTTAAAATTATATTTTTTATTTTTAAAAGCGCCATGGACTTCACCAAACACCTGTCCACACAACCGGGAGAGAGAACAAATTTGCAGGAGGAAAAGTGAGCTCATGTTTTTGAGGGACCGCCAAAGGCGGTGTCAGTATTGAAAAGCAAAGTTAACGAGTATTATGCTTATTGCAACATAGTAATGGAAAAGTACCACGCAGACAAATTAAAACAAAGTTTTATTCGAAAACGTTAGGGATGGGATTAGCACTCTTTTATTATTTATTTCGTCTTTACTAGTCAATTTCTTCACAAGACAGCGCGCCCTCTCAAAACAACAAAAAGCACTTGTGCTTTTTTTTTTTTGTTCGTTTATGTTCTTTGCCTTGTTAGACTTTTTATTTGTGTTGTGTTTTTTGCTCGGTTGCCAAAAACATGTATGTAGTCACATATGCAAGTTGGTGTATGTGCAGGATTTATTCAGCCACACTTCCTTTTTCTATCCCAAATTTTTTTGTTTTTTAAAAAACAAGAAAAGAAAAGAAAAGAGGAAAAAACCAGCTCAAGGGGGAACAACCAAAGTATTTTGTGACAGGTGTGATGAAGGGAAAAAAGTAGATGAAGTCAACCGTGGTTGAAACACACGTCATACTTCATATTTTTACGCCATCAATTTGTTTTTTAAAGTTAAATCCTACTGTTTGTTTGAACCACAAAGGTTTTGATTCAGCTAATCGTAACCATTCACTACCTCGGATGCACCGTATAGAGCAATTATCACGTTACCCCGATAATGACTACCTCGACATCAAATTCATCTATTAAAAATAGAAATTGACTCCGAATTTATAAGAGTTGCTTTGTTCTCACATCCGGTGTGCTGTGATACGCGGGGGTAACGGATTCAACCCGTACACGGTTTTTTTCAATAATTTTTTTTTTTTATCTTCTCTTGTTTTAGGACCCTAAAATGTGACTTTCTCGTTCTTGACTTGGGGGACGTAAATTACTACGTTTTCTCTGAACAGTGTTCCCTCTCCGGAGCGGTTCGCATGGAAGGTTGAGGGAGCGATACTAGTATAGGGGGGAAAATACAAATCGACACGCACAAAGATCAGTACAGTGCACCAAAACATAATATATAACAAAATCAAAATATAATACATTAAAAAAAAATAATACAACGTAGCACGGTATGGAACTATGCTTTGAGTTTTTCAAAATGGCGAGCGAAGAGCGCAAAAAAGAAAATAAAAAAAAATAAACAAACTATAAATACTTTGTTTAATCTTTCCAAAGTCCCATCTCTCTCCTCTGCTTCTCTCTCTACTTCTATCTCCTCTCTCGCTCTCTCTCCTCGTCTCATCTCTCTCTCTTCTCTCATCCCTCTTCTATTTTCGCACATTTCCGCACAAGGCTAATGTTTATTATTCTACTGATCCGTAATATCTGTGATATTCCCCCAGAAAGGTCTCAAGGTCTGATGGGCGGTATTGTAACACCCGCCGGCTCTCAGCTCAGTCAAAGTTTGTGATTTCGTGTTCACGGAGATAGTCTCAAACAATATATCCCGCACTAAACAAACACATTCACCACACTCGTCCTCGTTTTATTGACTCTTTTCCTCTAATTTACTTATATTGTCGGTATTTCGCCACCACCACCCCCACCCTCACTCACACACCACACGCACACACCGAACACGCGCGCTGAGCGCGAAACACACACAAGAAGAGTGTGAATTGCTTTAATACAAAGAACGAAAGATTTATTCTAATATCAATCTCGTTTTTTTTTACTTGTACCTTGCTGATGTCGATGTGAATACGTAGGGTTAATAAACAGAAGACGAGTGCCGTGTTCAATGGGGCCCCTATATCGACATTTCCCATGGATTATGTTATTCCCTCTCTCCATCTTTTACACAGAGTTTGTCGGGTTGAGTGGAAGCAGACCGCCTTACGTTGGTTTCATTACGGAATACGGCCCGGGTCGTCATGGCCAGCAATGGAAAATCCCACTGAACGTAAATTTTGTGCTAATAAAATCAAATAACTTAAAATGCTGAGTTGAGTTCCTGTAATTAAACTGCAACTAGATTTTTGCCCATTTTTAGATGATCAGCCTATTCATCCTGGTTTCATGTGTGTCTACACATCATTTGCTTGTTGTTTGGTCGATACTGTCAGTGCTAGCCAACATGGATTGGCCACATGAAATAATTCGTCAAAAAAGAACACAGACTTGATTCCCAAGAAGCTGGTTTCCGTATGAGACGATAAGAGGATAAACGATCGCCCACGCCATTTCTGCAAGGCGGCATGGTAGTTTTAGTGACATCTTTGCAATAAATCGGATCGTATAGGGTAAATTTGTTTTGAGAAAACAACCGCACGACTGGAAAGCAATCTTATGGGAGAGAAAGAAGCCCAGCGAATGATTCCGAAAGTAGATGCTGCAGCGCGAAGGATGTGGAACTACATTCCGGGATCCCGGGTGGTTATGACTAGACTCGGTAAGGGGCGGACACAGGATGTGTGCCAAATAAAAAGGAACAAAATTAACACAAATTGACAAACAGAGGGAATCTGGGTCATGGAAACACCCCTTTATGACCGCCCCCCCACTTCCGCCTTTCGGTGGTAAGGGAAGGAAAATAGAATAGCATCAATAGAGTGTTGTAGATTTAGCGTTGATCCGAGCATCGTGCGGATGGACATGAACGCCTACACCAAGTGACCAGTGCACATGATGATGATGATGATGAAGATGATGTGATGATGATGTGATGATGATGATGATGATGATGATGATGATATGCTTGCTTGACTTGCCTGCTTGCTGTGTTCGTTTGGCCTTGAGCTCACAACGCAAAGTCTGTATTTGTCTGGATGAAGGGCATCCTGTTGATCCAAACTCAGTGTGATGTCATACAGGACCTGAGGTTTTGCGTGAGTATTCCAGTTATCACCCTATGTCTGGCTTATTGACAGACTGGTGTGTTCCTCGCCGTACAACGGCAGACACTCTCCGACTTCGGAGGGAATCGGCGATCATATACGGACTTTTAGCCTCAGCAGACCACCGAAAGGACCTGTGTGCCCCCAGGTCAACGCTCGACCGAGGGACGCGGCAATAGGTTCTTGTGGCCAGTTCATAGTATCTTAAACCCGCCCCTTGTGCCTTGGAAACCACCTATGCCCGTCCCATGAGATGATATGCTGATGAGATGATCGATGATGATGATGATGATGATGATGATGATGATGATGATGGTGATGATGATGATCGAGGTAAAATTAATTTACCCACGTAAGTGTCCAAGGTTCAGACGGAAAAACATCTAAAGATTCGCAGTGATATTATCCCGCTGCTGAGGGTTACTCGCTATAGTATCCAACAAATACAAAAGACATCGCAAAACTATAATAATTGATGCAAAACCAGGGGAGGATTAATGTTTAAGAAAGAAGAGAGAGAATAAACGAAGGAAGTTCACCAGAAAGCCTAACTGCCAACCAAGCAAATCCCGTATGGCAGAAACGTTAGCTGCCTGATCTGGGCGTCGAAATATAACTCCCGGAGTAGTCGTGCTTAAATTCATGACCACCTTGTCGTTTGATTGGCCACAGTAGGCCAATTAGCGTCAGGCTTTTTAATTCTCGGGGGAAAACTCGGAAACAACATGGGAGATTCCCTACGGATCATATTGTCTTAGAAAATATTCGCAACAAAGATCTAAAAATTCGCTCTCCGGATTTTCCTCCATCATCGACAAATACAAAAGACATTGCAACTTTAAATGTTTGATTAATTCTTAGACTAACGAAGGAAGCACGCGAAAGTCAACTGACCCAAAATGCCGATTTCCAAAACGAAAGAAAGCCGGGGCCTGGTATCACTCGGAATTTTTTTTAATTTATTTTTCTTATTTTTTTTTTAAAAAAAACAAAATTTTTTTAGCTTTTGGTTTATTCTTGTACACCTCGAAACAACAATGGGAGATTCCCTACGGATCATCTTGTCTTAGAAAACTATTCGCAAATTCGCTCTTCCGATTCCATCAGCGACACTGAAAAATCTTGGATTAGATGTTTGATTAATCTTAGCTACAAGGAGCCGCGAAGTCAATACCAAAATGGAATTTCCTAAACGAAAGAAAGCGCTTTTGTGTCACTGGAATAAACTGGGAGAAATAATTCTCAAAGCACACAAAGTTACTATGTTTCGAGTCACGCTCAGCGGACAATTTCTCCATATTTTGATTATTTATAAGCAATATAAAATAACACACAGTTATACAGCTTTACATAACACAATTATGGAAAACACTGGATGTTTCCGTGACTAGCCTTCATCAGCAAACAAATACATACTCAAAATACAACATATAATCACAGAGAAGACAATCCAGTGATTAAATTAGGGTATAAGAACGGGATGAGAGGAGTGAAAAAAATTATGAACAATGAAGAGAAAATGAAAATTTGAAAAAAGAAATTTTGGCTACTTATCACAGAATCAATTTTTGTTTTTCAAATTTTCATTTTCTCTTCATTGCTCCATTTTTTTGGGAGGGGGGGGGGATCTTTTCACTCTTCTCATCCCGTTCTTATACCCTAATGTGGTCAATGAAATGTCTTCTCCGTGATTATTTGTTGTTTTTTGTGTATGTATTTTTTTGCTGTTGAAGGTTAGTCGCCGAAACGTCCTGTGTTTCCCGTAATTTTGTTCTGCAAAGCTGCATTACTTTGTGTATTTTATATTGTGTACATTTCTACAGCTTTACCGCAGTTCCACATTTTTTGTTTACAACCAGTGTGTTAATTATTAGTATACTTAAATAAACAGATCAGTGGGTAGCACTCTTGTTTGCCGGTATGGTGCGGTCGAACCCCCATCGAGGCAGCAATTTGTCATAAAACATCGATCTGGGCTCCCAGTTTGGCCCAGCCTAAAATAGGTACCAGGAAATGATATGGAAAGTAAAGGCGTCCAATGTGCTACAGACAATATCACTCGCCGAGCACCGATTAGTCTATAAAATATAGGGTGCATTTTTAATGACTGTGCAGTGTTTGAAAATATTGCCGGTCCAAGTTTTGTATTCACCCTCTGTAAATTTCATGCAACATAATAGGTAAATACAAAACTTGGACCTGCAATATTTTCAAACACTGTACAGTCATTAACAATACACCGTGTATAATGTTTTTACACAAAGACCAAATATAGGACTAGCGCAATATACCCAAACTGCCCCCTGGCGTGGAAAAGGTCCGTTATTTATTGATTAATTAAATGTATACATAAATTAGATGTCGTTTTACACAAAATGATGGAGTCAAACTAAAAAACACAAAATAGGACCAGGAAACTCGAGGAAAGAAAGCAAACAATGTTTCGAAAAAAGTCTTTACCCCCGAGCAAGAAAAACAAAAGCAGAATATACAATCATGATAATAATAAACTAATTGCTGTTCTAGCCGATCTCCCTGGCCAAGGTGTTAACGACGTTGTTCGTAATTCCGTATATCCACGTTGGGGAAAACAGCTGCGCGAGATTCGGCAGCGGATCACCCCGCGCTGATAAGTTACGGGGATATGTGAGCCCGGTCGTTCAGAAAGCAATGGTAAATTAATGAACGTAAAAACTTGCCTAGTACATTAATAGCAGCTGAAAATGCTGGTGTTGACTGCAACGTCCTGTAAGGGATATGCAGTATTTTTTTTTTTTAAATGGTGTTATATCAGTGTTAGATAAAAGTAACTTAAAGGTCCATTTCCCACATCTTGAGGCGATTGGTTATATTGTATCTTTAATTTTGTTGCGTATCCCTTACGGGACGTTGCAGTCAACACCAGCATTTTCAGCTGCTGATGTACTAGGCAAGTGTTACGTTCAGTAGTTTGCCATTGCTTTCTGAACGACTGGTCTCTATACCTTTTTCGAAAAAACCAGCACCGCCTGGTTTCGAACCCGGGTATACGGGCTCACAAACCGCGTTCGCAAGCCCTTCAGCCACAGAGACCGGTTATATTGTATCAGCACCATATTTTTTATACACCAGTTGTTTTGTCAGTGGTAAGTAAAAGTAAATGAAAGGACCATTTTCTACACCTTGAGTCAGTTGGTTATATTGTGCCAGCACCATTTGTAAATGAAAGGACCTGTGTCCACACGTTAAGGCGATTGTCTATATTATTCCAGCACCATATTTGTACAGACCAGTTGTTCCAGTTGTTTTGTCAGTGTTAAGTAACAGTAATTTAAAGGACCAATTTCCACACGCTGAGGCGATTGGCTATATTATGCCAACATCATATTTTTATATGCCAGTTGTTTTGTAGACCGCTCGATATTGATTTGTAGACCACTCTGTAGGTGAAATGCTCAATAACACGTCGGTCGCGTTTATCTCCTAGTATATTTCTTGGTACAAAAATAACTAATATACGCAGCTACCAAAGCTCTCCATTTCTCAATGCACACACACACACACACACACACATATATATATACACACAAACACACACACACACACACACAAACACACACACACACACACACAAACACACACACACACACACGTCTTACTTCCCTCTGGGTAGTGAATTTTGGGGTTTATTAATCCAAACCTTTGTTGTGTCGAGAAACTTTTAGGCGGAGATTGTAACCGGAAATGAGGTTTCTGGTCACACAAATGTTCGACATCCGGGCAAGTATGCCTGGGTTGTTTAATGAAAAGGATTAACTGATGAAGTGTCGAAAGTACTGTAGCAAAAGTCAAGTGTCAGTTGTTTAGATTACAATTAAAAAGCTATTGTACACTGTATTCACTCCTGTGTTGTGTTGGCTCTCCGCTGTGGAGTTATTGGTTATTCTTATTGGTTCTTGGTTCAAAGAGGTGGGGTCACGCACTGGGGACACGCCTTTTTAAGTATTTCTTTCTTTTTCTTTCATTCCCTGGCTTTAACTCAAGCGTAGCCCATATACGCGCTTTACCTTCTAATGCACGGGGCTGATTTTTGCGTGTGACTTAGCTTTCCTTATTACCAGTGCCCCTCACCAACAGGCGATTCCACTTCGACTTCAGAGGTACTTAAAATTTACGACTCCAATACAAGGACGAGAAGTCAACATTTTAGTCTAACAGACCGGTGTAGGGGTTGAACCCGCTACCTCTGCGCCAGGAAGCTTGGTGTTTAACAACACACACTTTTATCCATTTCGCCGTGCTGACCTCCTAGTGGACTAAAAGAAAGATGATCGAAATCGTTACAATCATTACAATCATTACAATCATTACCTCATGTGGACAACACTCCCTTTCAGATTAATATCTGCATTGTGGCTTATTCGGTCACAGAATGATTAATTTGAGGCTAGGATGGGCCCTAATTATAAATTATATTCTGAGAAAGAGACAAACAGCTTACTTCGGTCATGTGATGAGAAGATAGGCATTGGAGAACATAATGACAACTGGAAAGATCGAGGGGAAGAGATGCAGAGGCAGACCAAGAGAAATAATGCTGGACGGACTGAGACGGTGGCACGGAGGAATATCATCAGCAGAATTGATCCAGAACACCAAAGACTGAGATCTGTGGAGAGCTATAAACGCACACGCCAATTGGCAGGGCACTTTATGATGATGATGATGACGATTCTGAGGTTGAACGGGGTAGAGGTAATTGAAAAACGACGACTTCATTGCATTGGGTTTTGCCCAGTATAACAGGGTCTCTTTCAGCAGACAGCCTTCCAAAAGGTCTCGCAGGGCACGAACTACGTAGCTCTAACAGCTACACTTATGGAGTCTCCAGATAATGTGCACTTGTGAACCAAATGACGAAATTCAATACCAACCCATGATCATCAGAGTGCCAGGCAGGTGGCTTGTCCACTTCGCCACGGAGGGCTGCGAATCACGCCCTAAAAGTCTGTGTCTCTCTCGGTAGATGAGGAAATGCATGGGTGGAAACCACCCACATCGCATGGGCGGAAAACTGACCACATCGTATGGATGGAAAACTACCCACATCGCTTGTGTGGGAACTACACACATCGCATGGGTGGAAAAACTACCCACATCGTATGGAGGAAACCACCCACATCGCATGGGTGGAAAACTACCGACATCGCATGGGTGGGAGCTACTCACCTGGCATGAGTGGAGACTACGCACATCTTGTTTCAAACATTTATTACTCGGATACGCCATCGATATGTACGAGGGTCGTTCAGAAAGTAATTGCGCCACATCGTTTTTCTCAGTTAATAATGAAGATAGAAGCATGACATTCTGCACAGTTCAAATATGGCATGTGCCAATTGTGTGCAATCCAACCGACCTAATAATATGGCTGCTGATGAGAGATGTCTTGAAGCGATTAGAACAAGAATTGCCATGGCGAAGGTAGCCTTTTGCAAGATGAAAAACATACTTACCAATAAAAAGATGTCAGTTGCTACGAGAAAATCTGAAGTCAAGCTGAGAAACATCTCATGGCTGTGGAAATGTGTTTTCTGAGGAGAATGCAAAGAATACCACGGACAGACAGACAAACCAATGACCAAGTCCTTCAAGAAAGAAATGAAAATCGTAAACTGATTAGAGAAAGTAGACGTAGTCAAATTTTTTTGGTCATGTTATAAGAAGAAATAAATTGGAGAACTTGGTAACAACTGACAAGACCGAGAGGAAGATAACAAAGGGAAGACAGAGAAGAAGTAAATACCTGGATGGCTTGGCCACGTGGCATGGTCGAGACCAGAACACTAAGCTGTTCCACGACTCTGGTGTTCGAGTGAAGTGGCGAATCATGGCCACCCACTCTTATCGCGTGGTACATGATGGATGGATGGCCGTAAACCGTAGGAAATGGAGCGTGTTAGCAGCTTGCGTTATAAGCAGCGCATTGTGATAGTTGCAGAGCAGGAAACTGGTGTGAACATTCACAAACATCTATATAATGTGTGTGAAAGTTTTGCAGTCGACAGGAGATTGCTGGGTCAATTGCTGGGTTAAGAGAATCCAAGAAAAACATGAAGTAGAGATACGGAGCTGCTCGACCGGTCACACGGTGAACGTCCTGCCACAGCCATTACCGCAAAGATATTGAAATGCGCTGAGTGCATTATTCTAACTGATAGGCGAATCACTCCGCAACCATGCCTTACAGCTGTTAGGCGGCAATGGTACTACAAATGCGTTGTGATATTCTGTTGTGATAATTTGGTGTGTCCAGTGTGTGCCGCGTGGTTACACACCCGCTTCACACGCGTGATCCGGGACTGTTTCCGGATCCGGTCAGGGATATACACTACTGACGAGCTCAAATGAGGGCGAAACTCGAGTATAGTGCTTCCATATTGACGTGGATAGGCCTTAGGTTCATACCAGAATGCGATCGGCGTTGCCAGTAGTGGGTTGTGCTCAATATTTAAATTTCAAATCCCGAAACAGCCACATAATCAGTTATTACAAACTCTAGAATTTTCTAAGGTTTGCGCAAGATGGGTTCCTCGAAGCCTCACAAATGACCACCGATTGCAAAGGAATACAATAGTTGGAGCGTTTCAATGCTGGTGGAGAGAACTGTTTTAGGCTAAGATCGTGCAGGTGACGAAACTTGGGCATATCATTGTAAACTTGATACAAAAAGACAGTCAATGGAGTGGCATCATCCGCAGTCACCACGAAGAATGAAATTCAAGACAACTCCTTTAGCTAGAAAGGTCATCACTGTCTTTTGGCACAATGAAGATATGTACCCCCACACAGGTCTGTCAACACTGGGAGCAATCACCAAATTGGATTGGACTGTAGTACCCCATCCACCCAATAGTCCCGTTTTGGCATAGCCTGATTGTTATCTATGTGGTCTACTTAAAGATGCTCCACGTGGGACAAGTTGTGAAGATTATAAAGGGGTGATTCATGCAGCGACGAAACGTTTACATGATCAATACAAAATGTGGCACACGCAATAAATACATGTACTTGTTTCACGCTGGCATAAAGCCGCACAGGTTGATGGGAATTATGTTGAATACTACCGTTGCTTACGTGACATTTCCATGTATGTTTTTTTTTTTTTTTTTTAATTGTTTTTTTTTTTTTTTTTTGCGTCCGCTCGCATAGTCCATACACACAACTTCCAGTAGTAATAGACTGAACTTTGCGTGTGGATTAGCTTTCCCTGTTAACAGTGTCCCTCGCCATCAGGCGAAACCACTCCGACTTCAGAGTTACTTGTAATTTACGTAAACCAGTCAAGTACGAGGAAACAAAGATAATGCATTCAGATAAAACTACTACGGAGAAAGAAATATATGGTAACGAGCAAAAATTGGAGGTAACGAAAATTTTCGAATTTCTCCGGTCATTAATTACCAACAATGGTGACACAATGAAAGAAATTAAAAGACGAATGTCTATTGCTCATCAAAGACTGAAACAACTGAATACATTATGGAGTGGGACAGATAGCACTACACAAATTAGATTTTTAAGAGCATGCATCTTTCCCATTGCAACATACGCCTGTGAGACGTGGACACTTACTAAACAAGCTGAACAGCGCATAAATGTCTTTGAATATAAATGTTATAGACGAGTTCTAAGAATATCTTGGATAAAGGAAAAAAACAAATGCATCCAAACTTCAAGAGCTGAATATTGAAGAAGGTTGGCTATTAAAGATGATAAGACAAAAACAATTGAATTCTAACGTGACAGTTGAAACGTCACGAAAGTTTGGAGAGAACAATAATGGAGGGGTATGCCTGGGAAGAAAGGAACAGGAATACCAAAGAGAAGATGGGTGCAGGATGGGGCGGATGATCTCCAGATGGGTGTATCGGACGCGGGACATCTTGCTTATGATCGAGAGGCTTTCCAGAAGGTTGTTATGGGAGCGACTGCGATAGGTCTAAATGTTAGCCCAACTGTCCCTTGTAGGGTTTGAACCCCTTACCTTGGCATCAGCACACCGGATGTTTAAAACAAGCGTTATTATCCAATAGGCCATGTTGGCCTACTATATTGTGTATGAATTTCATGCTTTTTGAATGAACAGCTGCTGAGAAAAACAATGTGGTGCATTACTTTCTGAACGACCTCGCAGTACTAGTTCCCGTCTATATGTTATATTTCTTTATTATGCGTATTATATTGCATTATACTGTAACTTAGGAGATAGTGAGACTGCTTTGCATTGATTTCGATGGTGTTAGGCGTCGGCCGTTCAGAAAGTAACATTGCCTAGAAAAATCATCAACAGCTAATAAATGTTGGATTTGATTGCATCGTCGTGTAAAGAAGCTGCATCTTCTTCTTCTTCTTCTTCTTCTTCTTCTTCTTCTTCTTCTTCTTCTTCTTCTTCTTCTTCTTCTTCTTCTTCTTCTTCTTCTTCTTCTTCTTCTTCTTCTTCTTCTTCTTCTTCTTCTTCTTCTTCTTCTTCTTCTTCTTCTTCTTCTTCTTCTTCTTCTTCTTCTTCTTCTTCTTCTTCTTCTTCTTCTTCTTCTTCTTCTTCTTCTTCTTCTTCTTCTTCTTCTTCTTCTTTCTTCTTCTTCTTCTTCTTCTTCTTCTTCTTCTTCTTCTTCTTCTTCTTCTTCTTCTTTCTTTCTTTCTTTCTTTCTCTTGAAATATGTCTATAACTGCAATGCTGTCTCTTGTATGAATCTAGCAGTCTTTTTTAGTTCACTCAGTGGTACATAGAGATTATCTTCCACTGTTGTCTCTCTAGGCCAGAAGGTTTGCCTGGATATGTTGTAGTTTCGGCAGTCCTGGAGTATGTGCTCTGCTGTCTGCGACACCAAACCACATGTTCACATGGCTGAGTCACTAATCTTGAATTTTGTATACATGTGGTTGCGTAATCTATTGTGTCCTGTTCTAAGGCGCAGAATAATGACCTGTTCTGGTCTGTCCATAACGTGGTAGTCGACTTGAGTAGGGTTTGGTGGCCTTCTGACTGATTTGATAATTCTTTTCTTTTGGTGGAATGTAATGGGCACATCAGGCTGTTCTTCTTTTACTCCTTCCTTAGCCAATCGATCAGCTCTGTCGTTTCCTGCATCTAACTTTCATGAAGTGTATTGTTGGAATGATATGAAGAAAGTAGGAATTACAGGCTGACAATATCCATTGGCGACTGCGTTACCGCAGCTCACGAGGCAACAAACCCTAGAAACTCCTCCACCTACAATGTATGTTCTAAGAGGCGAATAAGGAGGGTTTGTGTGAGGCTGGCTACATCATCAAGTTATCATCCAGTGCCTTAGCGGCTGGCGCGGGTGATCATGCCCCTCCACAAATTACGATCTCTGACGTCATGAACCAGTTCGTGTGTTGACTCCCTTCCGTGCCATGACACAAGACTGTCAAGAATCTTCTCAATCTGTCTTCCCCTATCTGTCTTTCTGAAAATCTCTCCTGTTGTCATAGCGTGTTCCAGTTTTTGTCTTCTTTCTCATAATGTGGTCACGTAACGATGACAGCCTCTTTGTGATGCTTTTGATAAGCTGTCTTTGCGACTCAGCTCTCCTTTAAACGTCCTGATTGCTCATTTTGGCTGTCCAATTAATTTTCAGCATTCTTCTATAAAACCACATCTCCAAGGCTTCCCGTGATTTTTTTTCGCCTATTTACTAATTCTCCGGGATTAGCAGCCGTATGTTAAAACGGGTTCTATGTAACATGCAAATACTCTTTTTCTAACTTCGTCAAGTAGAAAATGTTCAATGCAAGATCCTACAAAACGTGAAGAAGTATACATAGGGCTTGGCATGAGCTGGACGAGAGGTTAAGCTCTATTGGAAGATGAAAGGCATATGAAGAGGAAGACGCCGACAACAGAGAACAAAAAGAAGAGGAAGAAGAAGAGGAGCAAGAAGACGAAGGATATACTCCATGGAGGATTGCGGTAGCGCAGTGGATAGCACGCTTGCTTGTCGAGTTGGGGGGGGGGGGCACGTGTTCTAATTCCCACAGAGACAGATACCTGGTGTTTGTAAAGTCTCACTACACTTTGTATGTAGAACAATTTTGAAACATGAAGAACATGACGTCATCAAAACATGTGCTAAATATTAATTAAAGTAGTTACAGTAGACATTGTTGAGTGGTCTCGATGTATGGTGTCCGCCTCGAGTGCTGGGGGTCCCGGGTTCAAGCCCCAGTGAGGGCCGGGATGTTTTCATGTGGACTTCTAGTAACACAATTTCTCCTGGTCTCCGGGTAGTGAAATCGGACACCCGTGTGTATTGTTGCGCACGTAAATAATCCCCTAGCAGTTGGAAGTCTAAAAAGAGTATTCTTACTCTTTTGCCTAGGCAAAATTTCGAGTTAAAAAAATCTACCCAAAGTATTTCAGGTTCCCCGCCGGTGCTACGGAGTTCGTGCACTGAGCTACGATTCTCTGGACTCACGCTTGAGTTAGGAGTACCCGTGTGCCGTGATGTTGATCCATCGACTAAACTAAACTAAAACAAACTAAACTAAACTAGTCTTTGCTATGGTCTAACGCTGTTTTGGGGAAGCTGGAAAGTATCAATGAAGTATTCTGTCAACTATCAAACTGTTATTTACTGTCAATATAGTACCTTGTGGTGTATAGCAGGGGGTCTTTGAGCCTAATGAAGGCCGCCTGGCTAGTGCAGTTGGCGCGAACTGTGCAGATTGGGATTTTCCTTTTGCCCCCGACAGAAAACAATCCAGTACCTTACCGAGGATTCGAACCCGGGTCTCCCGAAGGAGAACCCGGCGTTCTAGCCACTCGGCCAGCCAACCCTCCCACTTATTCAAAAAATTGCTAACCATAATGTGACGAGGAGGTTGTTTATCAAGAAATCTTGCTATAAATCTTTGAACAATCATCCGTATGTATCGACCGCCATTTCGAAACACTTGTTCAACGAATAAAAAAATGCTTTCTTCCGTTGATAACACCATTCTATTTGGAGTGCAAATAATTACTGCAGCAAACGACAGCCATTCGCTGCATTTTTACTCCACGATGGACCGTGGAGCACATTTTTTGATTACGTCATGTACTCTGTTTTTCAAAATTGTCCCTCCTTCCTCGCAGCAACTCATGCAATGCCGTCCTTTCGTTTGCTATATCCTGCAAATCCATCAATCTCCCCCTCATATTTTTCAGTGCCATTTCCCCTAATTCATGCATAATTCAAACATTGCACAAGCCACGACTGGAGATATTCCTCAGTGAAAAGACATCAGTGGTCATCCAGACCCTCGTGTGACTTTCTCCACATCGTATCATTCTTCTTCTAGATAAGCTTCCTTTCATCTTGGTTGGATGAGTTACTCTTCTGTTCTTATATTTACGCTCGTTCATGATTGGTTGGGTTTTACAGTTTCTGATGATCAGATCAATTGTTATTTCGAAGCATTATTATCTTGGGAAAATACAGCGGTGGTTTCCTCCTTGTCTTCAGCCAGGTTATGTATGGTTGACTCCACTAACCTTTGTGTAAAGAAACAGGCCCTGCAAGACAACAGGGGGAAGAGGTTATATATGGCGCCTCTTACATGCCAATGGCCACGTCGTAGAGTTTTGAGGAATTTTATAGAGATAACTGACCCACAAACTAACTCGCCTCCTCTCAGTGACCACCGCCTATGTTGGTCCACGGCTGCTTATTCAATATTGACAGCTAACCCCTAGACAAAATATCTAGAGGCCACTACACCTTCCGCCACCAGGTGGAGCACCTAGTAGTAGAACAGGCTACTAACCATAGAAGCCTTGGAGATGTATTATAGAAGAATGCTTAAAATTAATTGGACACTCAAACTGAGCAATAAGGACGTTTTAAGGGAAGCTGAGTCGCAAAGAAAACTTATCACAAACATCAGCAAGGAGCAGTCATCGTATTTTGACAACGTTATGTGAAGACAAAAACTGGAATATGTTGTGACAACCTGAACGATTTGGGGAAAGAGAGATAGAGGGAGACGGCGTGAGAAGATTCATGACAGTCTTGTGCTATCGAATTGATCCATGACGTCAGAGATCGTAATTTGTGGAGAGGCATAACCACCAAAGCCAGGAGGCAAGGCTTTGGATGATGATGACGAGGATCAGAACCTCCTGTCCTGCTTGCCCCGCTGCGGAGTGTTTATCACTTGTACAGCATGGGGTAGCCAGTTCAACCCCAACCCTCTTTAGTTGCCTCTCACCACATGCATGTGAGGTTACATTGTTACAATTCTTTGCTACTCGTATGGGTATGAGAATGAGTGTCTGAAGATGTTTCTGAAGGTGTTTCTGATGATGCTTCTAAAGGTGTTTCTGAGGGTGTTTCTGAAAGTGTTTCTGAAAGTGTTTCTGATGATGTTTCTGAAGGTGTTTCTGAAGTTGTTTCTAAAGGTGTTTCTGAAGGTGTTTCTAAAGGTGTTTCTGAAAGTGTTTCTGAAAGTGTTTCTGAAGGTGTTTCTGAAGGTGTACGCCTAGGGCTGGTACGACCTGGGAGCTCAGGTCATTAAAAACAAATCGTCTCGATGAGGATTCAAACCCATAACCACGGGGCCGACAGGCAAGCATCTGGCCCATACATTATCCCTAACCACATAGACAGGTTGCCGGTCTCCCTGGCTGAGAGGTTAGCAGCTTTCTCCGTAACCCTGAATACTCTCGTGGTTGACGTGAGCGCACGAGAATCTGAAGGGGTTCGAGTCGTGCCAGTGACTTACGAGAGTATGGAGCCGGTCGCTCAGAATGTCGTGGCGTGCTGATGAGCGTAATCTAGCCTAGGAATCAACATACAGCTGAAAGATGCTGATGTTGACCGCAATATCCTGAAACAGGATGGAAACGCGAGGGGAAAAAAACATACTGTCACTGTCATTCAGGAAAAAAACATAGACAGGCTGAAAATAAAATGTATTTGTAACGCATACAAAGGGGCCTGAAGCGAAAACCTTAAATGTTTATTTTTGGATGCAAGTCCTCCAGCCCCGATAAAGTGCTTGAATTCCTGCAGAAACTGATTCTCTTGGTCGCGTGTGTAACCACTTATGCATCACCTGCTGTAACTCTTCACAGAAGTCACTTCGTACTGAAACTTCCTACTCCACTCATACACTTGCTGGAATGACAGGCCTGCGTAACCAAACTGGATCTTCATTAGCCGATGAATTTCTATGGGTTTCACTTCTTCACTGATACAAACAAACGGATAATAGAGAGTGCATGTCAAAAATGGGGCCGCATCTTTAAACTGTCCTAATGACGTCACCGAGTTTGTCGGCACCGTTACGTCACTCTGTCTGTCTGTCTGTCTGTCTGTCTGTCTGTCTGTCTGTCTGTCTGTCTGTCTGTCTGTCTCTATCGCTTTGTCTCTGTCGCTCTTTGTCTTTCTCTGTCTCTGTCGCACGTCTCTGTCGCTCTTTGTCTTTCTCTGTCTCTGTCGCATGTCTCTGTCGCTCTTTGTCTTTCTCTGTCTCTGTCGCACGTCTCTGTCGCTTTGTCTCTGTCGCTCTTTGTCTTTCTCTGTCTCTGTCGCACGTCTCTGTCGCTCTTTGTCTTTCTCTGTCTCTGTCGCATGTCTCTGTCGCTCTTTGTCTTTCTCTGTCTCTGTCGCACGTCTCTGTCGCTTTGTCTCTGTCGCTCTTTGTCTTTCTCTGTCTCTGTCGCACGTCTCTGTCGCTCTTTGTCTTTCTCTGTCTCTGTCGCATGTCTCTGTCGCTCTTTGTCTTTCTCTGTCTCTGTCGCTTTGTCTCTGTCGCTCTTTGTCTTTCTCTGTCTCTGTCGCATGTCTCTGTCGCTCTTTGTCTTTCTCTGTCTCTGTCGCATGTCTCTGTCGCTCTTTGTCTTTCTCTGTCTCTGTCGCTTTGTCTCTGTCGCTCTTTGTCTTTCTCTGTCTCTGTCGCACGTCTCTGTCGCTCTTTGTCTTTCTCTGTCTCTGTCGCATGTCTCTGTCGCTTTGTCTCTGTCGCTCTTTGTCTTTCTCTGTCTCTGTCGCACGTCTCTGTCGCTCTCTGTCTCTTTCTGTCACTGTCTGTCACTCTCTGTCTCTTTCTGTACTGTCTCTGTCTGTCTGTCTGTCCTTCTGTTTCTGTCGCTCCCTCTGTCACTCTCTTCTCTTTCTGTCTCTGTCGCTTTGTCTCTGTCGCGCACTGTCTCTCTGTTTGTCTCTCTTTGTCTCTCTCGTTCTCTCTCTCTTTTTGTGTCTCTCTTTATGTCTCTCTCTCTGTATGTCTCTCTGTATTCCTATATCTTTCTCTGTCTCTCTGTCTGTCTCTCTCTTTGTCTCTTTCTGTGTTTGTCTCTCTGTATGTCTTCATCTGTCTCTGGCTCTCTTTCAGTCTCTCTGTATGTCTCTATCTGTCTCTGTTTCTGTCTCTCTTTCTCTCTCTCTCTCTCTCTGTCTCTCTCTCTCTTTGTCTCTCTCTGTTTTTGTCTCTCTGACTCGTTCTGTGTGTGTAAGTGTACGCATATGTGTGTGTGTGTTTTGTGTCTTCTACAGATTCCTTAAGCTCATTATTTCATCTCTCTCTCTCTCTCTCTCTCTCTCTCTCTCTCTCTCTCTCTCGCTCTCTCTCTCTATCTATCTCTCTCTCTCTCTCTCTCCCTCCCCCCTCTTCTACAATCTCTTCACTTGTGCGCATATTTAAAACACAATACTTCGATGAAAGACATTTAGTTATAATTTTAATAAAAAATACACATTTGAAGAAATCATTTCTTCATCGCACGTAAATAATACCGTAAGATATTGTCCACTCTCTTTGGTCTAATGTTATATTATCACTAGCCTTATTTCACGGATTTGTCCTTGCATGAAATATCAACGACGTTAACTTATAATGTTCAGTTCAATTTACAAGTAAGTCACGAAAGTGAGCAACTTTCACGACATGGATTCATGGTACATATGTGGCAAAGGTGTTACGGACACCATTCTCAATCCTGAATACAGCGTCGTTCGAAACACAACTGCGGGTAATTTAAAAGGTGACAACGTTGCGCTGGTTTCATACAGGTATGAGTGCCGGTCGTTCAGAAAAGAATGACAAACTACTGAACGTAAACTTGCCAAGAAATCACAAACAGTAAAAAATACTTGGGTTGACTGCAACCTTCTGTAAAGTATATGCAACTAACTATAAAAAACATAATGGACCCTTTACCAAGTCTGGAAGCTTACTATGTAGGGGAAGGGGTGGTCTCCTAGCGAAGAGGTTTCTCCGCTGCACGCACTCCGAAGGTCATGATTTTGATTCCGGGATACGTCGTTACCTCGTTCGATTCGCGAATGTAATTTTCTCGGAGACTCCTGGGGGTCGTCGCTGGAGCTACGTTGTTTTTCGTGCTGTGTGCGACTCTTTCGCAGATAGCCCTGCGGGAAAAGACCGAACCATATGGGATAAAACCCGGTGTATTTAATTCTGTCCTTTTGCCTTCTTAAGCCTGTTTTATTGCGTGTGTAGTAAAGCAGAAGTCAAGGACACTGATTAAAAGCCACAAGGCGCATTGGCCATCTGTTGCTACAGCCATAATTGTATTGACCAATCGGATCTCTTGTGTGATGTGGTCATTGTTACGCCGACCGCCTTCAATCCCAAAACATTTCCTGTTACCCATTTTAAGCTGGGTCAACTTGCGAGTCGTGATCAATTTTAACCATTCGAACTCACACTAATACGGATCGAACCCTTGAACTACGCTATGGCAGGCGAGTGTATATCTACTTCGCTATTGCCTCTCTTGAATTCTCTGGGGCAACGCATACTCGTCTGTTGGAACCAGGCAGTTTATTTGAAAATAATATATTGACCGTTCAATTTTCTTACTCCCTCTGGGGAATAAGATGGGGTCTGTTGACAATGTAAAGTCTTGTCCATCCACTGTGGAAACACTAAAAGAACTGTGTTCCCCCCCCCCCCCCTGTGTTGATTTAGACCTCGCCTCGGGGCGTTGTGGGGAGCTTCAATTTATGTTCTAGTCTGGCGTGTTGGGCTGGCAAATTGCACTTGTATCGCTGAAACGTGTTGTTGATGTTGTCGATCCATCTGTTCTTTGGTCTTTGGCGCGCTCTGTAACGAGTTCTATAGTTGTAGGCGCATATTCTCCGGATAGCCTTACTCTCCATCTCTCAATGTCATAATTACATGGTTTTCCCCTAATATTTATTCTCTATGTCATCATCGCATTGTTTTGTCAATCATTTCCTCTCTGTGTCATCATCACATGGTTTGCTCCTAATATTTCATCGCGATGCCTTCTCACATAGTTTTGCTCCTATCATTTCCTCTTTGTTATCTCAAATAGATTTGCTCCTATCATTCCCTCTCTATGTCAACATCGCATAGTTTTGCCCCTATCATTTCCCTGATGTCATCATTTATTAGACTGTCTATTCTGTTTTACACTGACAGCCCTTCTCAGATAATTAATTTCAGTCTAGTAGATTCGCTTATACAGGGTGTATTTTTAATGACTGTTGGTTGTTTGAAAATATTGCCGTTCCAAGTTTTGCATTTATCTTTTATGTTGCAAAAGTTCACAGACGGTGAATACAAAACTTGGGAACGGCAATATTTTCAAAAACCGCACAGGCATTAAAAATACCCCTATATCTCACGTTCTTCTACAATAGTTGCACGCTCTTTACATGACGTTGCAATCTCCAAAGCATTTTTGTGTGTGTGTGGTTGTTCGTGATTTACCAGGCAATTTTTACTTTCCATAGTTTGCCAATGCTTTCTGAACGACCGACGTTCATACCATCGAAATCAACGCAAGATGGTCTGTTTCCAATTCGTCAGCCGCGGATTTCGAACCTCCGGCTTGGTGTGTCGGGGAATTGTGTAACACGTTCGCTGCCCCTAAGAGACAGCGCTGCTTTTGTAATAGATAACAGTTTATTTCTGTGAACACTGTCGAAGGTATTCTACTGGTCTACGAAGGCAATGTTGAGATGTTCGTCGTACTCAAGGCATTTCTCGTTTTGTTGTCTTAAATTGAATAAGACATCTGTTGAACCAATCTTTTAAAACCATATGTTTAACCCATCTGTTCAACCCATCACTTCAACCCATCTTTTCATCCCATCTGTTCAACCTATTTGTTCAATCCATCGCTTCAAACCACCTGATCAACCCATCTGTTCAACCAATGTCTTCCCTAATTTTAAACTGTGGTATGTTTAGCTCTTGATCTTCTTCAGCCTGTGGTATGGTTAGTCTAGATTTTCATCTTTTAGGGTGTGAGAATAATGTTGCTTCCCGATGAATTCAGAAGTTCTTGAAAAACATTCCCTCATCTGACCATTCGTTGTTTCTCACTTAATATTGGTACTCCATTTGCGTTATTAATTGCTGATTCCGAGTTGTAGGTTTATCTCTTATTCTCATTGCTCGAATACTTTTATATTTTTTGGCGTTCTTTACGCGCATATTGTTAATTACTTTTTGTATGTTATCCAATTAGTTCTACATGAAGCAGATGAAAACAGTAAACTGATTAGAGAAATTAGAAGTAGAAAGTCACAATTGTTTGGACACGCTTTGGGAAGAAATCAACTACAGAACTTGATGATAGCTGGAAATACTGAGGGAAAAAGAACAAGGGGAAGTCAGAGAACTAAATATCTAGACGGCTTGGCCATGTGGCGTGGTCGAGACAAGAATACGAAACTGATCCACGACTCTGGTGATCGTGTGAGATGGCGAAACATGACCGCCTACATGATGGCACATGATGATGATGCTATACACGACTCTCCTGTTCCATTCTTGATGTCCCGCTTGCTTTCTATTCTGTATTTAATTTTCTTGTTACTTGGTTTCTAACGAAGTATTACTCGCTTCCCACCCGCACAGTCTCTTTAATTTTACTATCCCATCAAAGTGTTCTCTTTATTCTGTTTTGTTTCATGTTCTCGTTCCCACCATTACTGTCGTGCCTTCGTCAAAGCTGGTTTGAAGCGGTTCTTCTTCTTCTTCTTCTTCTTCTTCTTCTTCTTCTTCTTCTTCTTCTTCTTCTTCTTTCATCCGGAGTGTTTTTTTTTTCCAGACGTGATTGCGTTGTGCCTGTTTACAGCAGAGCTGCGTTCTTGCGCCGTTAGGCCGACACATCCGACTTTTGCGGGGTTTGAAGCGGTTCCATTCATTTTCTATACTTTGACTATCATTATCATCTAACGTTGTCATCAATCAATCAATCAATCAATCAATCAATTAATCAAACAATCAGCAAATCAATCAATCAGGTACCACGTTATTCTGGCAGTTGACAGGATTCACGTTATTCTGGCAGTTGAAAGGATTCACATTATTCTGGCAGGTAAAAGGATTCACGTTATTCTGGCAGTTCAAGTGATTAATGTTATTCTGGAAGTTGTAAGGAGTCACATTATTCTGGCACATGAAACGATTCACGTTTTTCTGGCAGTTGAAAGGATTCACATTATTCTGGCAGGTAAAAGGATTCACGTTATTCTGGCAGTTCAAGTGATTAATGTTATTCTGGCAGTTGTAAGTAGTCACGTTATTCTGGCAGTTGAAACAATTCACGTTATTCTGGCGGTGCAAGGGATTTACGTTATTCTGATAGTTCAAGGGATTTACGTTGTTCTGGCAGTCCAAGTGATTCTCATTATTGTGGTAGTTGAAAGGAATAATTAATTTCGGCAGTGTAAAGGATTCATGTTATTCTGGCAGTAGAGAAGGTCTACATTATTCTGGCAGTTCAAGTGATTTATTTTTTCTTGCATTCTTCTGTGCCATTTTTATATTGTGTGCTTTTCCGCCAGTGTACTTCAAGATGTCTTGAGTCATCACTTGTTCTTAGCCTCATGTCTTCTTTCCGGTAATATATCTTTGTTTGATACATGGAGTTTTTCAGCATTTTACACGATTTATTTATGCTTAGTATTTAAGGTATGTTTTCTCATACTCACTCCGTATCGTTCTTGAATGCAATAATCTTATCTTTGAAAATATCTTCTCCTTTTTAACTGATTAAGTGCCATGGGATTATTAATTGTTTTAAGCGACTTCATATATGCCATGGGCTTATATATCGCCGAAATGTTGTCATCATGTTATAATACAACATGTCTGCTACCATATTAACAACTTTTAAGACATAACTATGACACACCACCACTTCCCATTATCCACCATCCATGTTTGTGTGGCCCAAACATAACTTTTGTTTGGTATTGAATCTGTTAATATTACTTTTAAGCGTTCACATACTGGAACCTGATTACGTTCACAGCCAACATCAGGTTTTGAATTCACATTTATCAATGCATTTCTAAATGTCTGGGTATAAGGAACTACAACAGTAAACAGAATTAAACTGTTTATTGTAACATCTTATTGGAACACACGGGGAAACGTTCAATTATATTGTGTGCAACTTTGAGGTTAAATTGTCCGAATGGTCGGTATCTACAACATTTATCTCTTCATTGTCTTCCGGGTCAGATTCCGGAAGTTCAGAATACGACCTTAACCTACTTCCGTGATTAAATAGGTCACGATGAGGTTGATCGCCTTGTTCAAGATGATGGTGAAGGTGTTGATATGTGAGATGTCTCTTCAGTTGACCTTTATTGTCTAGAGGCTGAAGTTGTTCCTGATGCGGCGTTGAGTGTGGCTGATGAGCCTCGCAGTCAGGCTCTTCGACATCTGAGTCTCCAGCCCCTTCTAGACTAGTATCCAAGCCGTCGTCGTTGATACGACCGCCATCGTCGTCATGGCATTTCCGTTGGATTTTCTTTTGTTTCATTCGTCTGTTCTGAAACCACGTTTTTACCTGCAAGAAAGATATCAAACCACGTAAATAGAATACTCCATCACTGTTCCATTATTTATGTATAAGACAATACTCCATCACTGTTCCATTATTTATGTATAAGACAATTCTACCCTATCCACTAGCAATAAAATAATGTTACCTACATAGAAGCAAACATGACGTGAATTTGTCAGGATAGGTACCAACAATGAAATATCACTTCTCTGCGCTGTGTGTCTGAAGAAAGCTAAGAGATTACGATATTCGCCTCTGGTTTCTGCAGGTCTGGTTCGATTCACGACCTGGACAGTGTTGATACTTCTCCTTCTTCTCCTTCTGTCCATTTATTTCCCCCCTTTGAGCCCACCAAGATGGAATCAGTCTAGAGCAGTGGTTACCAACCCTTTTATTTGGCCCATGCACCCCTTCACCATATGTTTAGAATGTCATTCCCCACCACCCTTTCGTATTTCCTCCCTATAAATCCCCCACTCCGCCCCTATACAGTATACCTAAAAATGGAAGCTAAATTTAATAACACATACTAAAACAAGTCTAGACGTCTACATAAAACGTTATTTGCGGGTCTACTTATGTTGTTATAAAACGAATTTCAGAAGGGCGGAACCGTAAAATAAGGAGGGAAATTAATATTTTGAAATAATCTTAATTCCCCTCCCCCCTTGAAACCCCACAAATTCCCCCTACCCCTGAGGGGGGGGGGCGTAATTCCCCACCGGTTGAGAACCATTGATCTAGAGGAACTAAAACTTACATAAATGCATGTTGAAACATGACACACTAATCTCTGAGATGCATAACGTAGTGGATCATCACACGGTTCATGAAAGAAGAAACAACAGAATGACACATAAAAGGAAAGGAAGACATAAAGAAAGACAAAGATGAATAAATGCATGAATGAAAGAAAAAAAGAAAAGAAGAAGAAGAAAAACAACAACAACAACAACAACAATGACAACAACAACAACAACAACAACAACAACAACAACAACAAAATCTATTGTTGAGATTATGGGATAGCAGTCTTTCAGGATAGTCGTGAACCAAAGTATGAGATTTGCAGGCATTTACGCCCGTTTAAGCCTCAGGACAGTTGGAAATTGCAGAGTGTGGGCTGTAAAATGTTTTTGCAGTGGTATAGTGTGGGCTGTAAAAGGTTTTTGCAGTGGTATATTGTGGGCTGTAAAAGGATTTTGCAGTGGTATAGTGTGGGCTGTAAAAGGTCTTTACAGTGGTATATTGTGGGCTGCAAAAGGTTTTTGCAGTGGTATAGTGTGGGCTGTAAAAGGTCTTTGCAGTGGTATAATGTGGGATTGTAAAAGCATCATTGCAGTGGTTCAGTGTGGGCTGTAAGAGGTTTTTGCAGTGGTATAGAGTGGGCTATAAACTGTCTTTGTAGTGGTATAGTGTGGGCTATAACATGTCTTTGTAGTGGTATAGCAGTGGTTCTCAACCTTTTTTTGGCCCATGGCCTCCTTCACCATATTTTCAGAACGTCATCCCCCCCCCCCCCCCCCCCCCCTTTTCGTATTTCCTACCTACAAATTTGGCCCGTACCCCCATTCACCATATTTTCAGAACGTCATTCCCCCCCCCCCCCCTTTCGTATTTCCTACCTAAAAATCCCCCTTCCCCCCTTACACAGTATACGTAATAATGGAAGCTAAATTTAACAGCACATACTTAAACAAGTCTAGACGTCCACATAAAACGTGATTTGTGGATCTACTTACTTTATAAAATGAATTTTAGAAGGGTGAGACGTACAGAACCGTAAAGTATGAAGGGAAAAACAATATCAAGTAATCGGTTCTTGTATTAACGCGATCTTGAAATAATCTTAATTCCCCCCCCCCCCCCCCTTGGAAACCCTAAAATTACCCCCGGGGGGGGGGGGGAATTCCCCACCGGTTGAGAACCACTGTGGTATAGTGTGGGCTGTAAAAGGTCGTTGCAGTGGTATAGTGTGGGCTGTAAAAGTTTTTGTAATGGTATAGTGTGGACTGCAAAAGGTGTTTGTAATGGTATAGTGTGGGCTGTAAAAGGTTTTTGTGATGGTATAGTGTGGGCTGTAAAAGGTTTTTGTAATGGTATAGTGTGGGCTGTAAAAGGTTTTTGTAATGATATAATGTGAGCTGTAAAAGGTTTTTGCTGTGGTATATTGTGGGCTGTAAAAGGTCGTTACAGTGGTATATTGTGGGCTGTAAAAGGTTTTTGCAGTAGTATATTGTGGGCTGTAAATGTTTTTGCAGTGGTTTATTGTGGGCTGTAAAAGGTCGTTGCAATGGTATAGTTACACGACTTAGAAATGGTACGGATTATAGACTATTCATAGCAAGTAAAGCTGTTATTGGGATGTGGGTAACTAACAGAAGCAATCACATTATTGTTAAAAGAAAAAAAGAATAAGGTCAATCACACAGCTTGGTGAAAGGGTGATGTGACGTATTGATAACTTCTCCGTCTATCTTGCTGTCTGAATAACATGAGATGACAAGGCATATAACAGCGAGGAACAATATTTTTTGTTGCCTAAAATTACCAAGTGGTTAGGGAAAAAATGAGTCCCCTCGCAAGCACCTGTTGTGAATATGTGAACTTTTAGGACCTACAACATGACCGGGTTACTGTATATTACGACAGTCAAGTAAATCTCGTTCTGAGTGTGCTGACGATCTGTCTAAGTGGTGAATGTAAGACCTGGATACTGATTGTCTACATAAACACGGGGGATATCTGCGACTCGTTTGTAGTTCAATAAACGTCACCATCTGGGGGGAAAAAACACAGCTGATGGCTGTGGAAATGTGGTTTCTGAGGAAAATGCAAAGAATACCATGGACAGACAGAGAAACCAATGAACAAGTCCTTCAAGAAACAAATGAAGATCGTAAACTGATTAGAGACATTAGACTAGACAGTCAACATTTTTTAGGCATGTTATGAGAAGAAATGAATTGGAGAACTTGGTGACAACTGGCAAAATCGAAGGGAAGAAACTAAGGGGAAGACCGAAAAGTAAATACCTGGATGGCTTGGCCACGTGGCATGGTCGAGACAGAAACACGGAGCTGAACCACGACAGTGGTGACCGAGTGAGATGGCAAAACATGACCGCCCACGCTTATCGGCATGGCACATGATGGATGGATGGAAACGCCACCATGGTGGCGACCGAGGTAGAGCCTCGCTTCACTTACAGACCAATATTTTGCCCCAGATACCCTCCATTGGGATAACATAAGATATTGGTCAGCGTTCACCCCGACAATTGGCATCAGAGCCTGAAAAGGAGTACTTTTTCACGTTTGATATGGGACATATGGGGGCTTGCCCGATATTTTCATAGACCCAATCTGGATTCCAGGGATGATGCGGTAAATATTATGCTGCCTGTTTTTACTTCCAAAGAAATTTCTTGGTACCCATATTTTAGTTGGGTAAAGCTGAGAGAGTCGGTCTCCGTGGCCAAAAGCTTGCGAACGCGATTTGTGAGCGGCTTACCAGGCGTTCAAAACGTAGCTGCGACCAATTTGGCAGAAGACCGTGTCGCGTTGTGTTATAACATGTTGGTATGGGAGCCGGTCGTTTAGACAGCAATGGCAAACTACTGAACGTACACTTGCCAAGACATCAACAACAGCAGTGCTGGTGTTGACAGCGATGTCCTGTAAATAGGATATGGAAAAAATAAACCTGAGAGCCCACCGAGGGGACAATGTCATTTTTTGAAAAATACGGCTCAATGGGAATTCGAACTCTCGACAACAGGATCTGCAAGCAAGCATGCACAACTCAAGTGGTAACTTCGCTCCCATTACAACAAGTGTAGCACCCCTCCACCACCCAAAACATTCTGGAATAAACGATGTCACATGGTGTGTACGAACAAATTAGGAAGTACTTGGAAGGCGCGGAGATGTGGTTCCTGCGACAAATGTTGTGAATACCTGGGATCGACGGGTGACCACGATTGCCTGGAAGAGGCTAAATGAAGTACCACATTACAAACAACTATAACAAATCTATAAACAATGTTCTATGGTATTTAATGAGAACAGAGGCATTTTAGAACAGTGTGACAACTGGAAAACGGTCGAAAAGGCAGAGGCAAAACAGAGATAAATTTACGGGATGGCATAGACGAATGTCAGAAATAGAATTAATATTGATCACCAAGGACCAAGAAACATGGGCGCCTAAGCCTTTTGGCAAGAAATATGATAATTTTGATGATGATGATGATGATGATGATGATGATGATGATGATGATGATGATGATGATGATGATGACAATAATGATGATAGCAAACAAATACTAAATATGCACTACAACAGAGGTTCCCAAGCTTGTCAAGCAGAGGGCCATATCTACTATTTTCGGTAGTTAAGCGGGCCACAACGTTATAAAATTATAAAAGTCGTGAAATATCATCCGTACCTTTCTTAACTTAAATTTTAAATCAGTTTCGAAAATCGCTATTAATGTAATTAATTTACAATTGTAACTGTTCTTCATAACCAGTTACTTAAGTTCAGATGCCAATTTATCTATGTCTGGGGCACAGATCTGTCGTGCCGAAAGTCATAAGCGCAGCTAGGTTACTGTCGGTGAGTCTGGAACTTTGCTTGTTTTTTTATGACGATCATTGCGGAAAATAACTGCTCGAGGCCTCGCGTGTCACTTTCTGACAGCTGGCGGGCCACAAGTGGCCTGCGGGCTGTGGTTTGAGAACCTCTGCACTACACCAAAAAGAGAGATGGATTACCTGTGTTTCGGATAAGTTCAGCTGGGATGCCAGTTCCATTCTTTCTGGTGTTGACAGATAACGCTGGGATTCGAACCGCTTTTCCAGCCCTGTTAGCTGCTGGTCGCTGAACACAGTTCTGGCTTTTCTTCGTCGGCAGTGTTTGCTGGGATTCTCATGTTGGAAGAGCGGTCCTAATGGTAGACCTGTTGGATACATTACATTAAATGACATCAGACTGAGACAAGCACTGGACACAAAGACAGGCTGATCGATTGGCTTGCTGAGTGGCAGATATACTGGCAGGCTATCCGTATGTTACTGGAATTTCTAAGAGACGCAAAGAGTAGTAACACTATCCTTTAAGCATATCGTAAGAGACCGCCAGTGAGGGTTGGGGGGGGGGGGGGGGCTGGCTGTAACCTTAGCTGTAAAATCCAACCAAGCATAAACAAGTCTAAAGAAAAGGGAGGAGAAATAACTTTGCCTCCAAGTTGAAAGAAGATGAAACACGATGAAAGAAGATGAAACAAGTTGAAAGAAGATGAAACAAGTTGAAAGAAGATGAAAAATAACGAAACACGATGAAATAAGATGAAAGAAATTGCAAGTAGATAATAGTAGATGAAATAGTTTGAAAGAAGATGAAAGTAGATAAACGTAGATGAAACAATATGATATTAGATGAAAGTAGATGAAAGAAGAAGAAAGTATATGAAAGTAGATGAAACAAGATTAAAGTAGATGAAACAAGATGAAAGCTGATGAAAGTAGATGAACGTAGATGAAATTAGATGAAACAAAATGAAATAAGATGAAAGTAGATGAAATACGATGAAATTAATCTCATCACCAAGAAGAAATGTATCGCGATGTGGAGAACACCATAAGGAATTGAATCTCCGAATTATCACCTTTCAGCTCGGAAAATCTCCAGAATTAACACCTGGAATTTTAGTTAGTTATATTTTGGGATATCATACTTGCACTCCGGACAAGTCCATAGGTGCTCGTACCCATTCCCCCAACAAATGCATCAGCGTCCGGCAGCTAATAGTGTCAGTTCTTTGTTGATTGACGAGGCCCTTCATACTCCCTACGTGTCTGGCCGAGTCAATTCTTACTATCAAGCCTCTCGTTCTGAACAAAAAAAACAAAAAAAGTGGATGCACTGGCATCCAAATTCTTCGCTGTCGACATCTCTCTAAGGGTATGAATAACATCGGCACGATCTATGGGCAGGCCATCTGCAAGGGATGCAGAGCCAGAAAGTTTATCAGCTGGTTCATTTCCGTCAACTCCCGCATGTCCCGCAACAAAAATGAAGGCGATTACTTACAACAAACCCCCCGCAGCGACTCATCCCCTGTCTACGTACAGAACCCGCCTTGAGCTTTTTGATCATGCTCATTAAAGCACTTAGAGTCAACATGAGTATGATCCGGTGTTACGCACTGGAATAGGACTGCTACATTTATTATTCTCACTGTTTATAGATGCGAATAGATATGATCTGAAGCATAACATTAACTGAAATCAGAAATGGAATTCCTCTTCTTCGTTCGTCCGAAATGTTTGTCTTTGGACGTAATTGCGCTGTGTCTGTTTACAGCAGAGCTGCGATATTTGCGTCTTTCGGCCGACAAATCCGACTTCTTCAGGCATTTGGTAACAGGGTTAACCTTCCCGGGGAAATATAATTCAATGGACTCTAATAGAGCAGGTTGATGATCCGGACTTCGTTGAAGAAACTGCCCTCTTGTTCCTCATATGGAATTAGGTGCAAGATCAATTAAACACGCTGGATGGAAGGTCATAGCAATTGAGTCAATTCATTGTGAGAAAGCTAAATATCATGGAAAACTGCACAGTCGGACTGGCTAGGAGATGTCGAAGCTGCGAATGTTTCCTCAGGCGGACAGTTAGAGCATTGCTTTGAAGATCCGGCAGCTTCTGCAGCTTGTCTTGTTCCAGGTGTATTGGTGTTGCCTTTCCTCTGGAGTCAGCTAGGCAGGCCGAGAGAGAGATCATGCTGCATGGGCAACACATGATCGTTAACATCAGCCCAGGCATTGTGTTATGGAGATAAAACTCTAGTTTACAAACTATCGTCTGTCAAGACGGCAAGGCGCTAGTTGGTCAGTCATTGTCAACACACTCCAAAGAAATGTCCAAAGAGATTGACTTTCTTCAAGTACATGATCTGGAGAGGGCATATCCGATTGTATTTCCAGTCTATTATCTCATCCGGCTCTCTGGTGAAGGAGTTACTAATGCAGTTCGAAGTCCTGCATGCAGTGTTCGAAAACAGCAGCTGTCGATTTGGAGCAGACCGTCTTGCGGTGGTTTCCAACGGTCGTTCAGAAAGCAATGGTAAATTCATTCATTCATTCAGAGCATGTCATTTTCAGAACCTTGCTCCCATATTAACGTTCCGGAAAACTTCTCAATCATAAGCAAGATGCCGCACGTCTGATACACCCATCTGGAGACCATCCGCTGCATCCTGCATCCGTCTTCTCTTTGGCCTTCCTCTCCCTCTCTTCCCATGATTGTTTTCTCCAAACTGTCATAACGTTTCAAGTGACCAAAATATGTCAATTTTATTTGTTGTATGTTTTTAATAACCAGCCTTCTTCAATGATAAGCTATTGAAGTATGGATGCATTTGTTCTTTTCTTTATCTAAGATTTTCATAGAACTCGTCTATACCATTTATATTCAAAGGCTACTGAGCGTAAACTTGCACAGAAATCGTGGACAGCCAAGGAATGCTGGGGTTGGCTGCAACGTCATGGGAAAACGATATGCAACTAACAGTTATCTCATATTTTGATGAAATTGGTGTTTCCCGTATGATTATTATTATGTGTTGCCCACATATTTAAGTTTTCCACACAGTCTGTCTGTGTCTTAGTCTGACTTTCTTGCCTGGTTTTTATTATTTCCCCACTGTAAGGAAATAGTAGAAGTCAGAATGAGGTATGCTAAGATAAAGTTGGTAAGATAACATCATTCTCTCTCTCTCTCTCTCTCTCTCTCTCTCTCTCTCTCTCTCTCTCTCTCTCCTCTCTCTCCCTCTCTCTCTCTTCTCTCTCTCTCTCTCTCTCTCTCCCCCTCTCTCCCTGCCCTCTCTCTCTCTCTCTCTCTCTCTCTCTCTCTCTCTCTCTCTCTCTGAGTGTGCAACCAGAACTATGATCCTTGAAGAAAATAAGATTGTTATCCCTGTTCTTGAGATGAACCTTGTACCTTATGCGTCAATGATCTCTGCCATGGCTCCCCACTAGTAATCTGATAGTTCTCTTCTGAATTTACAACATCAAGCTTTATAGCCCAATAATGTGAATGCATTTCTTACACCATATAAATGGTCGCAAAAAATTCTTAGTAATTGACCTTCCTGTCAACCAGACGTTTAATCACCGCTGAAATTATAGTAGAGTTAATCAAGTCGAAGCCTCGGGAGGGTAGTGGCTAGACAACTGCATTGTGGTCTGGTAGTCAAAGGATCAAAATCACGCCGAGCTGGATGTTTAAAATTTACCTGGGTTCCTACGTCGACCCAGTGTAAGATGGATACATGGAATTGTCCTGGGAACTGAAAGCGAATGGCGTGATACTAACCTCATCACCCGCCGAGTTGCGATTGGTGTATGAATATATGAGTCTAACACCGTATGTCCAAAATGCATCATGCGCATAAAGAGTCCTTTACTTACTTTCACCTAGCTAACATAAAGGGTCCTTTACTTACTCTCAACTATCTAACATAAAGGGTCCTTTACTTACTTTCAGCTATCTAACATAAAGGATACTTTACTTACTTTCACTTAACTAACATAAAGGATCCTTTACTTACCTTCACTTAGCTAACATAAAGGGTCCTTTACTTACTTTCACTGAGCTAACATAAAGGGTCCTTTACTTACTTTCAGCGATCTAACATAAAGGTTCCTTTACTTACTTTCACTTAACTAACATAAAGGGTCGTTTACTTACCTTCACTTAACTAAAATAAAGGGTCCTTTACTTACTTTCACTGAGCTAACATAAAGGATCCTTTATTTACTTTCACTGAGCTAACATAAAGGGTCCTTTACTTTCTTTCACTGAGCTAACATAAAGGATCCTTTATTTACTTTCACTGAGCTAACATAAAGGATCCTTTACTTACTTTCACTGAGCTAACATAAAGGATTCTTTACTTACTTTCACTGAGCTAACATAAAGGATCCTTTACTTACTTTTACTGAGCTAACATAATGGATCCTTTACTTACTTTCACTTAGCTAACATAAAGGGTCCTTTAATTACTTTCACTTAACTAACATAAAGGATCCTTTACTTACTTTCTTTCACTGAGCTAACATAAAGGATCCTTTATTTACTTTAATTTAACTAACATAAATGGCTCTTTACTTACTTTCACTTAGCTAACATAAAGGGTCCTTTACTTACTTTCACTTAGCTAACATAAAGGGTCCTTTATTTACTTTAACTTAGCTATGGGGAGTCTTCGTGGAGAAGTGGTCAAGCCGTTTAACTCGGGCTCCGAAGGTTGTGGGTTCGATTCCGGGACGCGTCCTTCGGTTCACGAATTAAAGTTTTCGGAGACTCCTGTGGGTCGTCGCTAGAGCCACGGAGTTCGTGCTTTGTGGACGTTTTCCACGCTGCGGAAAGAGACCGAGCCTTATGGGATAAAACCCGGTGCAATGAAGTCGACCGTGTCGACTTTTAAGCGACTTTTTTTTAACTTAGCTATCATAAAGGATTCTTTACTTACTTTCACTTAGCTAACATAAAGGATCCTTTACTTACTTTCACTTAGCTAACATAAAGGGTCCTTTACTTACTTTCACTTAGCTAACATAAAGGGTCCTTTACTTACTTTCACTTAGCTAACATAAAGGATCCTTTACTTACTTTCACTTAGCTATCATAAAGGATTCTTTACTTACTTTCACTTAGCTAACATAAAGGATCCTTTACTTACTTTCACTTAGCTATCATAAAGGATTCTTTACTTACTTTCACTTAGCTAACATAAAGGATCCTTTACTTACTTTCACTTAGCTATCATAAAGGATTCTTTACTTACTTTCACTTAGCTAACATAAAGGATCCTTTACTTACTTTCACTTAGCTAACATAAAGGATTCTTTACTTACTTTCACTTAGCTAACATAAAGGATCCTTTACTTACTTTCACTTAGCTAACATAAAGGATCCTTTACTTACTTTCACTTAGCTATCATAAAGGATTCTTTACTTACTTTCACTTAGCTAACATAAAGGATCCTTTACTTACTTTCACTTAGCTAACATAAAGGGTCCTTTACTTAATTTCACTTAGCTAACATAAAGGGTCCTTTACTTACTTTCACTTAGCTAACATAAATAAAGGATCCTTTACTTACTTTCACTTAGCTAACATAAAGGGTCCTTTACTTACTTTCACTTAACTAACATAAATGGTCCTTTACTTACTTTCACTTAGCGAATATAAAGGATCCTTTACTTACTTTCACTTAGCTAACATAAAGGATCCTTTACTTACTTTCACTTAGCTATCATAAAGGATTCTTTACTTACTTTCACTTAGCTAACATAAAGGATCCTTTACTTACTTTCACTTAGCTAACATAAAGGGTCCTTTACTTAATTTCACTTAGCTAACATAAAGGGTCCTTTACTTACTTTCACTTAGCTAACATAAATAAAGGATCCTTTACTTACTTTCACTTAGCTAACATAAAGGGTCCTTTACTTACTTTCACTTAACTAACATAAATGGTCCTTTACTTACTTTCACTTAGCGAATATAAAGGGTCCTTTACTTACTTTAACTTAACTAACATAAAGGATCCTTTACTTACTTTCACTTAACTAACATAAAGGATCCTTTACTTACTTTCACTTAACTAACATAAAGGATTAAAGGGTCCTTTACATACTTTCACTTAACTAACATAAAGGGTCCTTTACTTACTTTAACTTAACTAACATAAAGGGTCCTTTACTTACTTTAACTTAGCTATCATAAAGGATTCTTTACTTACTTTAACTTAGCTATCATAAAGGATTCTTTACTTACTTTAACTTAGCCATCATAAAGGATTCTTTACTTACTTTAACTTAGCTAACATAAAGGGTCCTTTACTTACTTTAACTTAGCTAACGTAAAGGGTCCTTTACTTACTTTAACTTAGCTATCATAAAGGATTCTTTACTTACTTTCACTTAGCCAACATAAAGAATCCTTTACTTACTTTAACTTAGCTATCATAAAGGATTCTTTACTTACTTTCACTTAGCTAACATAAAGAGTCCTTTGCTTACTTTCACGGAGCTAACTCTACTCACCCCTTGCCGATGACAGCAAAAATCCGGGATGATCCGGTAGGCCATTTAGGAAAGTGGCATGACTTTGCGTGAAGAAGGGCGGAGTCAGTAGTAACGGACATGGATTAGCAAGGCTAGCCGCGGCGTAGGAGGCGTAGTCAAGGAAGGGAGGTCGAGATATGATTGGTGCAATAGGTTCTCTGGGCAGGGGTTTGGGTTTATTGACAAGAATGTCATCAATGAAGAACCTTGTTGTATGTCTTCTGCCGCCGGTGTTCTCGGAAAACGGAGCCAAGCTCATCTTGACCAAAAACTTGTTCTGAAAGCGTCACTTGAACCTGTGGAAGCAGAGAAACAAATATGGTAAAGCAAGAAAGAAAGAGAGGAAGAACTGGACAATATGAACACTGTACAACGCCATTCGAACATGTAACGTTAATTCTCGATACCATCACGCTGAAGGAACAAGTGTATTTCGATGCTTGGCCAACACATCATAAAGTGCCTTGCCGACTGACGAGGTTCTGACAGACGTACTGGCAATGTAGGCCAGGGAAATTTAAGAAAGGCTAGTGTCTAGCCACCACTGCTGTTCGTCTCTCCCCCACTGTTAAAGTTAGTTGCATACCCTTTACATGATGTCGCAGTCAACACTAGCATATTGTGGCTGATTTTTTGTTAGCCATTGACTTGTGAATGGCCGGCACTCATACCATTTTATAAAATCCAACACAGGGCGGTCTGCTGCCAAATTGCTCGCAGCTATGTTTCGAAAGCTATATGCGCGATTAAGAATTGCGTCCATATCTCCACAGAGCGGGTTGAGATGAGTAGAGTTGAGCTAAGAACAGAGATCATTGCTCTCAGGTAATTCACACACACGCTCCGTTCCCTCGTTCAACAGCCAGCGAAGAGTCATACTGCTAATCGTTCCAACTGCCTTCTGATTGAAAGTTCACGTAGTCTTCCCTCTCAGTTTTGTGATTTGTCCAGAATTCTTGCCGATCTCCCCGCCATATCATTCTTTCTCAGTCTGTTACTCGCTTTCAAGAATTGCTATCTCGAATGTAGCCTCTTTCAAGATGCAAAAATACTGACCAATAAAAAGATGTCAATTACAACGAGAATAAGAGCGTAGAAATGCTACATAGAACCTATACTTTTGTATGGATGTTAAACTTTGACAATGAGCAGACAAGCTGAAAAACATCGAATGGCTATGGAAATTCGGTTTCTGAGGAAAATGCAAAAAACACCATAAACAGACAGAAACACTAATGAGAAAGTCCTACAAGAAACAACTGAAAACCGTAAACTGATTAGAGACATTAGACGTAGACAGTCACAATTGTTTTGACACGCTATGAGAAGAAATACATTGGAGAACTTGGTGACAACTGCCTCAGTTGAGGGGGGAAAAACTTGGGGAAGGCAGAGAAGTAAATAATAGTATGGCCACTTGGTATGGTCGAGACAAGAACACATAGTTGATCCACGATTCTGGTGATCGTTGTCCCCCTGTATACCTATTTTGAAAGATTAAGTTTAAAGGATGTTAAAGGCGAGAGGATTGACTTGACTACACAGGATTTTATCCCATATTACTCAATCCTACTGCAGTGCGGCCTGACGAAATTATTGCAGAAAGCACGAATTCCCTAGCACCCGAGAATCCCCGAGAAAATCGTTTTTGTGAACCGAATAACGGAGCCCGAAATAGAATCATTTTCCCTCAGCTGGTTACTGAGTTATGGATTTTTATACGGAGGCAGTCATTTGTGACCTCACTATAAATGCTTCAGATTAAAGCCAGCCCAAGTCTCGTCATAAGTCAACGTCATATATCTACGTTCAAATAAGTGCTCGATATTGCGTCTGAAATATAAATCCCAGTCTTTCTATGTTTGTGAAGTCCTCAGAAGTCTTGTCCCGCTGTCGTTTATTATCTGTCAGTGTGTGATCTGGCCTCTTGCAGTACTTGAATATTGCTATTCTTAGTTGGATCCGGACTTCCTAGCCCTACTTGGGGGATCTTACCATTTCATGTAGGTGGGATTCATAGTCTTTCATGGGATTCTTAGCTGTTGGTGGGATTCATAGTCTTTCATGGGATTCTTACCATATTATGGGATTCTGACCCTTTTATAGGATTCTTAGCCGTATATGGCATTCTTACAGGTCTACTGAATTCTTACAGTTCTATGGGAATCTTACAGATCTATAGGGTTCTTACAGCTCCGTGGGATTCTTACAGGTTCATGGGATTCTTACAGGTCCATGGGATTCTTACAGGCCCATGGGACATTTCCTCGTTCATTGAAGTCTTATCATTTCATGAGATTCTTAGCTTTGTTCGGAAAGTCACACTAATGCGACTTCCTTTAGAACAACATGCAACAGTTTTTTTTTGTCTAAATAGTATTCCTAAAAATGCTGTCGATCTCTTACCTCGGAAAAAGATCGAACATTCTAGAAACTCTTCTAAACTAACCTATTCAAATCCGGATCCATTCAAGTCAGGATGATTATAGATGTTCCACTTTGCAACGCGCTCACACCTCAAAGTTTACCGTTTTTCAGAACACATCACGGCATCACCACATTTTCTTTGAATTAGTAAATACAACTGGAGGTCAGCGTGGATAAATGGATAAGAACTCTCGTTCTTAAACATCCGGTGTGCTGATGCCGAGGTAGCAGGTTCAAACCCTACACCGATCAGTTGGACTAAAATGTTGACTTCTCGTCCTTGGCTTGGGACATAAATTACAAGTACCTCTGAAGGCGGAGTAGGTTCGCCTGATGGCGAGGGACACTGGTAATAGGGAAAGCTAATCCACACGTAAACTTCATTACAGTACACTAGAAGTAGTAGTATATGTATGGACTACGCTTGAGTTCAAAGCAGTGTGACTCTTCGCTGGCTGTTGAACGAGGGGACGGAGCGCGTGTGTGAATTACCACACACACACACACACACACACACACACACACACACACACACACACACACACACACACACACACACAGAGATAAATCCAACATTTCTGTCCTAAGGTTATTATTTTTTCAAAATATGTCTTAGAAAATGTGATGCCAATCTAAATTAATACGTAACTTCATGTTCCTAGTTGTACAAATGGGCTGACAAACACGCCCTGGACATCGTCGAAATGCGATGTAATTTATTCTGTTGCTGAGGAAATGTGGCATTAGAAAAGCCTTGTCAACAGTGCCAGCAGAGGGCGAGAGGTAAATGAACGTATGAACCTAACAACAACAAATAATAATAATAAAGAAACATATAAGTCACATAGCAGCAACCTGCTGCGGGTATATCAAGTGTTAGGGCCACTACATTTTGAAGACCTTAATCACGATTGGAGTGGTGACAAGTCTGTCCCTCCAGTAGCGAACGTCGAGTGCAGGCTTCGAAACCTCATCCGACCGCGTGTTAGCGACACTTCCAATCCGCTACATCAACGGCTCTGTTGCGAAGGTGTTACGGACACATTTCGTAATCCTGCATACCGCGTTCGAAACACAGCTGTGGGAGATTTGACAACAGACCGCATTGCGTTGGTTTTCGTAAAATTGTATGAGTGCCGGTCATTCAGAAATCAATGGCAAAATACTGAACGTAAACTTGCCAAGAAATCGCAAACAGCCAAAACAAAACACGCTGGTGAGGTGAGCTGAGTTGAGTTGGGTAAAAAACCGACATCACAACATTCAGGACACTCCCACACGTGTTCCGTACTCATCTTCAACAACCAGCGAAGAGCATTGGTACTATTGAAACCAGGCTGCAGTCTGATTACGTGTCCGACTGATAATCACTCAGTGTGAGACATAAATAAACAGGCAATGACAAGTACTCAGTCTGGGAAATGATTGGCACCTGGCCGTCTTGGCAGACGATAGTTTGTAAAATGGAGTTATACCTCTCCATAACACAAAGCCTATGCAGCACGATCCCTTTCCCGGTCTGCCTAGTTTACTCCAGAGGAAAGGTAAAACCAATATGCCTGGAACAAGACAAGCTGCAGAAGCTGATGGAGCAGCAAAGCAATGCTCTAACTGTCTGCCTGTCGGTAATTCCATCCTAGACCAGTCGGCGACCAAGGCTTAGGGCCTTGTCTGCCCTGCCATGACATTTAGTCTTTAGGTTGTATTTCCTCGCATTAGGATAAGGCTTGTACCCTCCCAGTTGGACTCCTCCGCCCGAAGCCGTTGGCACAATGTAGGGTGTGGGGTTTGGTGAGCGCCGCCTAACAGAAAGCAGGTACAGGGTGTATTTTAATGGCTGTGCAGTGTTTGAAAATATTGCCGGTCCAAGTTTTGTAGTCACCCTTTAACGTTCATGCAACGTAATAGGTAAATACAAAACTTGGAACGGCAATATTTTCAAACACTGCACCGTCATTAAAAATACACCTTGTCTACTGTCATACGGTAGCTCAGTCATATCTGACTAAGACCTGACACAAAGTCTGGGAAATAAATTCACAACTATTGATAATCGTTGAGCGATAAATATATTTGCAGCATTGATTGTTTATTTTTGTTTTCCTCATATCCTTTACAGGACATCACTGTCAACATCAGCATCTTTCAGCTCATTGTTGATTTCTTGGCAAGATTACGCTCAGTAGTTTGCCATTGCTTTCTGAGCGGCCGGCTCACATACCGAGCAAGTTACCAACGCGGCGAGAACCGCTACCGATTTTCGCGCAGGTTACGTTACTCACGAGAATATACGGAATTACGGAGAAAGACGCTAACTCCTAGGCCAGGGAGACTGGCCAGCATTGATTAGCAGTCATAAAAGTAGAAGGAAAAGGACAGATTAGAGAACACGCTATACAATATATATAACAGTATAAAGCTGTAGTAACCACATTGGGATTCGGGCCTTTAAGTACTGACAGCGCCTCACTGAAGTAACAATTGTATTCGACGCTGTCCTCATTTACACACGTTACGAGGCATTGGGTATATGGTGCTAGGCCTATATTTTTATAGACCAGTCTGTGCTTGATAGGTCATGTGATACATATCTCATCTGGCGACTTAACTTGCCGGGACATTTCTTGGTAATCATTTAAGCAAGGATCATATAGGAGTGCAAGGATAATATATCGCCAATGCGACTTCCCGTGTGAACATAATGACGATATAAAGGCCATACTAGGGTCATAGCATTATTTGTTTTGATTCGTGATATCCCACGCATTTTCAATGCTCAGTGAATGGAAATGTCCATGATAATACTTGTTCATCTGGTTGTGTACCATATTTTGTCCAAACCTACGTGTTGTTTTGCAGTGAATCAGTTAAGGGTGTAAGTAAAGTACGTCGGGGTTAGTGACACGCAGTTTCACAAGTACCTGGCATACCGGGTCGATGTTTTGAAATCAACCGTGGTCCATTTAGGAGCAGATCGCTTTGAGTTGATTTCGATGGCTTGAGCATCGGCCGTTCAGAAAGCTATGTCAAACTACTGATCGTAAAAAGCATAGTAAATCACAAAACGCTTATAAAAGTTTGGCTTGGTTGCAACGTCCTGTATGGGACATACAGCTAACTTGTGAAATAAAGGACCATTGTTTTTACTGTATCAGCCCCATCATTTGATGCACCAATTTGCAGTCCATGGGTAAAGTGGTTAACATTCCGATGGCCGCATCTACTTCCCAGAAGATTCACTGGTTCCAATTTTAGCATGGGCCGACCTGGGAGCCTAAGCCAGTTTAATAATTAATCCTCCGCGATAGATATTTGACCACGTGACCACGGGACTGGCGGGAAAGCTTGCTAGCCACAGCTGCACGTCGGCCCCGACAACCAGTAATACTGTCTGTTGATAGTAGTTGTGTAGTACTGTTGATAGTACTTGTGTAGTACTGTTGATAGTACTTGTGTAGTACTGTTGATAGTACTTGTGCAGTACTGTTGATAGTACTTGTGTAGTACTGTTGATAGTACTTGTGCAATACTGTTGATAGTACTTGTGTAGTACTGTTGATAGTACTTGTGTAGTACTGTTGATAGTACTTGTGTAGTACTGTTGATAGTACTTGTGTAGTACTGTTGATAGTACTTGTGTAGTACTTTTGATAGTACTTGTGTAGTACTGTTGATAGTACTTGTGTAGTATTGTTTGTTGATAGTACTTGTGTAGTACTGTTGATAGTACTTGTTTAGTACTGTTGATAGTACTTGTGTAGTACTGTTGATAGTACTTGTGTAGTACTTTTGATAGTACTTGTGTAGTACTGTTGATAGTACTTGTGTAGTACTGTTGATAATACTTGTGTAGTACTGTTGATAGTACTTGTTTAGTACTGTTGATAGTACTTGTGTAGTACTGTTGATAGTACTTGTGTAGTACTTTTGATAGTACTTGTGTAGTACTGTTGATAGTACTTGTGTAGTACTGTTGATAATACTTGTGTAGTATTGTTGATAGTACTTGTGTAGTACTGTTGATAGTATTTGTGTAGTACTGTTGATAGTACTTGTGTAGTACTGTTGATAGTATTTGTGTTGTATTGTTTGTTGATAGTACTTGTGTAGTACTGTTGATAGTACTTGTGTAGTACTGTTGATAGTACTTGTGTAGTACTTTTGATAGTACTTGTGTAGTACTGTTGATAGTACTTGTGTAGTATTGTTTGTTGATAGTACTTGTGTAGTACTGTTGATAGTACTTGTGTAGTACTTTTGATAGTACTTGTGTAGTATTGTTGATAGTACTTGTGTAGTACTGTTGATAGTACTTGTGTTGTATTGTTTGTTGATAGTACTTGTGTAGTACTGTTGATAGTACTTGTGTAGTACTGTTGATAGTACTTGTGTAGTACTGTTGATAGTACTTGTGTAGTACTGTTGATAGTATTTGTGTAGTACTGTTGATAGTAGTTGTGTAGTACTGTTGATAGTACTTGTGTAGTACTGTTGATAGTACTTGTGTAGTACTGTTGATAGTACTTGTGTAGTACTGTTGATAGTATTTGTGTTGTATTGTTTGTTGATAGTACTTGTGTAGTACTGTTGATAGTACTTGTGTAGTACTGTTGATAGTACTTGTGTAGTACTGTTGATATTACTTGTGAAGTATTGTTTGTTGATAGTACTTGTGTAGTACTGTTGATAGTACTTGTGTAGTACTGTTGATAGTACTTGTGTAGTACTTTTGATAGTACTTGTGTAGTACTGTTGATAGTACTTGTGTAGAACTGTTGATAGTACTTGTGTAGTACTGTTGATAGTACTTGTGTAGTACTGTTGATAGTACTTGTGTAGTATTGTTTGTTGATAGTACTTGTGTAGTACTGTTGATAGTACTTGTGTAGTACTGTTGATAGTACTTGTGTAGTACTGTTGATAGTACTTGTGTAGTATTGTTTGTTGATAGTACTTGTGTAGTACTGTTGATAGTGCTTGTGTAGTACTGTTGATAATACTTGTTTAGTACTGTTAATAGTACTTGTGTTGTATTGTTTGTTGATAGTACTTGTGTAGTACTGTCTGTTAATTGTACTTGTGTACTTGTTCTGTGCCGGCTTCGTGGCTTAGAGATTATGACTTTTCTCCGTAATCTCGTATACTCTCGTCGGTAACGTGATGACGGTTCAAATCAGCAGTGGTTCGAATCGCATCGGTAACTTACGGGGTATGTGAGCCGGCCGCTCAGAAAGCAATGGCAAACTACTGAGCGTAATCTTGCCAAGAGATCAACATACAGCTGAAAGATGCTGGTGTTGACAGCTAAGTCCTGTAAAGGATATGTTAAAAAAAAACAAAAAAACTTGTTCTGTAGTACAGTCTATTAATAGTACTGCCTGATTTAGATTTGATTATCATAAACGGAAAGAGATATTAAAATTAACATTCACGATTCATGAGAGATTTAAACAGGTATCAAGCTATATCTACCATGACCGAACATCTGGGTCAAGAACCGACATCACAGCACTCGCGACATTCTCACAAGTGTTCCGTCTACATGTTCAACATCCAGCGAAGAGTCCAAATAATAATGCTACCATTAGCAGTCTGATTATGTGTCCGTCTGGCCTCTTCTCGGAGTCCAGTGTGTCGGTCAGACATTCTGGTTACTCACTCCTTACAGCACCATCATTTCCAGGCCCTGATGGTCTATCTGTTCTTCCTCATAGCGACAGAAGACGGGACACGTAACAAGTAAAGTAAGAAAAGTATCGATACAGCAAAGTTTCAACAACATGAAACATTTGTTTCTCTCCGAAGAGATATTTAGATAAATAACGTCAGACCCAGTGGCTAGAATGCCGGTTTCTCCTTCGGTCGACCTGGGTTCGAATCCTCGGTAAGATGTGGAAAACCCTAACCTGCACAGTTCGCGGCGATTGCACTAACCAGGCGGCCTTAATTCCTCAGACTTAAGACACCCTGTCCTACACCGCGAGGTTCTATAGGCAGTAGAGGACAGTTTGACACACAACGGGTTCCGTTGTAGGAACTGCCGTAGGAATGTGAAGATGCTGCCCAAGAAATGAACACGAACATGACATGGTATTTTGGTAGCGTCACATGCTATAACAATCAAATTCTATAAAAATCAAATGCTATAATAATCAAATTGCTATAACAATCAAATGCTGTAACAACCAAATGATATAACAATCAAATGCTTTGACATTCATATGCTATAACAATCAAATGCTACAACAATCAAATGTTATAACAATCGAATGATATAAAAATCACTTGCTATTGCAATAAAATGCTATAATAATCAAATGCTGTAACAATCAAATGTTATAACAATCACATGCTTTGACAATCAAATGCTAGAATAATCAAATGCAATAACAATGGAATGATTTAACAATGGAATTCTATACCAAACAAAAGCTATAACAATCAACTGCCATAATAAATGGAACGCTATAACAATCAATTGCTATAACAACCAAATGCTATAAAAATCAAATGCTATAACAATCAAATGCTATAACAATCAAATGTCATAACAATAACATGCTATGACAATCAAATGTTAGAATAATCAAATGCTATAACAATGGAATGATATAACAATGGAATTCTTCTTCTTCTTCTTCTTCGTTCATCCGGAGTTTTTTTTCCGGATGTGATTGCGTTGTGCCTGTTTGCAGCAGAGCTGCGTTCTTGCGCCGTTAGGCCGACACATCCGACTTCTGCGGGCATTTGTTGACCGGGTTAACCTTCCCGGGACAATGGAATTCTATAACAATCAAATGTTATAACAATCAAATGCTATAACAATCAAATGCTACAACAATCAAATGCTACAACAATCAAATGCTATAACAATCAAATGCTATAACAATCAAATTGCAATAACAATCAACTGATAACAGATAAGAGAAAGTAAAGAACCCACTTACACGACATAGGGCTTGTTGGACATATAGTGCTAAACCCACATTTGATAGACAACCAGCACTCAGCGGGTCACGTGACCAGTACCAGGCCGGCAACCTTTGCTTCCCAAGACATCTCCTGGTACTCACTTCAGCCTGGGTCGGCCTGGGTGGCCTAGGGCAACTTTATACAATTCAAATCCACCCCGATACGCATCACACCCAGGGCCACCGGGGACATGGAGCGTAACCCCGACCCCATCTCACGCACAGCCTTTTGTGAACTTGTTAAAGATCTGTTGAGTGTTACGCCTACATGTTTCTACATGATGAGACCGCCAGTCTACAGCCAACCTCGGCCCTTAAGATATGCATGCAGATTACAATGTTACTTTTCTTTGCTTCCATTATGGGTCCGGGTCATCAATGGGCGACAAACGATGGAACTGCTGCTGAAGCAATCTTATCTGTGTGTTTGTTTGTGGGTTATTGTGTTATGTTTTGGTTTCCATCATGGCGGACCAGAAGGAAGCTAAAGAAGATTAATAAATCAACGCAACACTGGTGTCGTGAGCTGCTACACGCTGCGAGATTTACTGAGGAGGGGATCCGAGCACTTATGGACTGAATAGTTCGATGTGTAAAGAGGATGAACTGTCAACATTATTTTTTTAAATGTTGCGTATCCCTTACGGGACGTTGCATGTCAACACCAGCATTTTCAGCTGCTGTTGATGTACTAGGCAAGTGTTAGTTCAGTAGTTTGCCATTGCTTTCTGAACGACCGACTCCCATACCAGAACGTTATAACACAACGCGACACGGTCTGCTGCACAAATCGGTCGCAGCTGAGTTTCGAACGCCTGGTACCGGCTCAGGAACCGCGTTCCCAATCCTTTGGCCGCGGAGACCGGTGAACTGTCAACTAACTAACTAAATAACTTGTTTGTTTGTTTGGTTGTTTGTTTGTTTATTTGTTTGTTTATTTGTTTTTTTGTTTGTTTGTTTGGCCCAGACGCGTTTCACCATTCTGTACGTTATGTGCACTAACTGTACATAAAACACACAAGTCACATTAACAAACAAGTTAGTTGCGTATCCTTCCCAGGAGGTCGCATTCAACCCTACCATTTGTTGGCTGTTTGTGATTTCTTGACAAGTTTATGTTCAGTAGTTTACATTTATTTTCTGAACGACCGACACTCATACCATTGTATGAAACCCAACGCAAGGCGGTCCGTTGCCAAATCGCCCCGCCCTTCCCCACAGAGCCGGAGGAATCAAATAAACAAAGAAGACAGAAGAAAAATACAAATAAACAAATTACTAAATTAGAAAACTACACGTTGAGCTAAAAGTTCTTTCTGTGCACACTAGAGAAATTGATAGCGAACTGCGTTGATAATATCATGAGCACGGTCAGACGTCGGTTCCACCCCCGGGGATCGTCGCTTGCCAAAATCAGGGAAAGACTGACTCCCTATTTCTCCTCGCTCTCAGACCTACAACATGTGATGGTGCTATCACATCACAGACCTATGGCAGGACACTGCTACTGGACAAATAAAACACAAGTCCAATCAATCAATCAATCAATCAATCAGTCAGTCAGTCAGTCAACGCCATCGCACAACACAAACGATATAGAACGGTGTCATTATCATGGGGATTTTAACCCAATCAGAAAGAAACAAAAAGTAGGTTAAGACCAAACATGGCACACATTCAAATAAATAAGTATTAAAATGACAGTTTTCATTCACTGAGCGTTGAAATTGCGGAAGATACCACGAAACAAAACAAATAACATGATGAGCCTAGCATGCGATATATCGTCCTTCTGTCTAAATGGGAGGTCATATTTGGCGGTATATTATTTTTCGGCACTGAATCATTTAATTAATCATAACCAGCACAGGGCCATTTGACTCAACTCAGGCAAACGCAATATATCATCTATAATATACAAGGTGTTTTAATGACTGTGGGGTTTTCAAAAACATTGCCATTTCAAATTTTGTATTTACCTGTTATGTTGCATGAACTCCACAGAGGGCGAATACAAAACTTGGAACGGCAATATTTAAAAAAACAAACAACTACATAGTTATTAAAAATACACCTTATACAATATCATACCAGTTGTTATCACACCGACATCATTGTATTACTTTTCATTTAATTACTAGCCTTACTGTCACCGTTTTACACACGTTTAATCCCGCACGTTAAAAGAAGGCAATAATGTGTAATACAAGAACAATTACACAAACAATTGACAGCAAACTGTAAATTCACAAACAAAACAAAATATAAACAGCACCACCTTGTATTTACACACATTTACACCGAATAGAAGTTTTCAACAAAATTAAGGCAATTCAGGTCTAACACAGTTATACAGCATATTCTTCTTCTTCTTCTTTCGTTCGCTTGAAATATGTTTATAACTGCAATGTTGTTTCTTGTATGAATCTAACAGTCTTTTTTAGTTCACTCAGCGGTCCATAGAGTTTATCTTCCACTGTTGTCTCTCTAGGCCAGAAGGTTCGCCTGGATATGTTGTAGTATATTACCAGGTGGCAGTCTGTTCTATGCATGTTACAGAGCATGTAACCAGTTAATTGTAAGTTCCAGAACACCCACTCCTTCAACCAGCTTCCACATACTTCCTCTCCAGTCAACTAATCGTCCATGATTCACTTCCGTACATAAGGATTAGCACGACGCAGCTCACACGAACTCTTGTTCTTACCTCCAACAACATAGATATATTGCTCTGAATATTCTTCAGTCTTATTAAATACTGCATTTGTTTGCGCTATTCTATATTTTACTTGCTTAAAGACATCTTCTATCTTCTGTTATCATAGCATCCAAATACTTAGCTTAAATTGGCTTGTCTCAGACTCTTCCGTGGTTATTGTAACAAGAGAAAAATTTAACTCTACAGTTCGCGGCGACTGCATTAGCCAGGCTGCTTATTTCTTCAGGTTCAACACCCCCACCCTCAATCCCCTCCTTTCATGTCCAACACCGCAATGTACTTTAGGCAGTAATGACAGATGGTTAATATTTTATTATTTTACAAAGCCTTATACAGAAAATACTGTAATAATATTAATTAACTACACTGATGCCTGTATCTCAAAAACTATAGCTGCTAAAGACAAATAAACGTGATATTTTGATTCAGCAGGCCTCATTTATGCAAAATCAGGTGTACAATGCTTGGCACCCACAATTTTGTTTTTATTTTGTAGGGTTGTGTAATCTATCACTGTCTGAGTCCATCTAAGTTGTGGTCTTCCTTTTCTCCGCTTCCTGAGTACACTCCACTCCATAGGTTTTATTTGACAAGTCCTCTACAGTATTTGTTGGACAGATGTGTGTGTTCTCTGTTTCCTCAAATTGTTTGTTAGCTGTTTCCTCAAAGTGATTGTTATTTGTTTCCTCAAAATGTTTGTTAGCTGTTTTCTCAATCTGTTTGTTATCTCTGTCTTCAAACTGTTTCTTATCTCTGTCCTCAAACTGTTTGTTATCTCTTTCCTCAAACTGTTTGTTATCTGTTTCCTCAAACTATGTGTTATCTCTTTCCTGAAATGAACTTTTAATAATATTCTAATAATATTCTAATAATAATATTAATAATATTCAACAGAATATTAATACACTCACGCATGTTTATGTGCTTTTCATCTGAACAAGAAAGTAAGGACCTTTTCATCTAGACAAGAAAGTTTGAACCTTTTCATCTAGACAAGAAAGTTTGAACCTTTTCATCTAGACAAGAAATAAAGGACCTTTTCATCTAGACAAGAAAGTAAGGAACTTTTCATCTAGACAAGAAAATAAGGAACTTTTGATCTAGACAAGAAAGTACGGACCTTTTAATCTAGACAAGAAAATAAGGACCTTTTAATCTAGACAAGAAAGTAAGGACCTTTTCATCTAGACAAGAAAGTAAGAACCTTTTCATCTAGACAAGAAAATAAGGACCTTTTCATCTAGACAAGAAAGTAAGGACCTTTTCATCTAGACAAGAAAATAAGGACCTTTTCATCTAGACAAAAAAGTAAGGACCTTTTCATCAAGACAAGAAAGTTATCCCCTTTTCATCTAGACAAGAAAATAAGGACCTTTTCATCTAGACAAGAAAGTGAGAAGCCGTTTTACAAGCCGTATGACGTATCGGGCGTATTGTGGTAGACCAACATGTCTATAGACCAATCAGCACTTCAAGGGTAACGTCAACATCACGCCGATATCGTTTACTTCCCTAGACCTTTCTTGGCATCCATTTAAGGCTGGGTCCACCTTGCAGCTCAAGTCAACTTAACGAAAAAATGTCTCGACTTGAATTTGAACCCATGATTACTGGGCAGAATGCGAGTGTCTAGCTACTACGCTACCAGCTCCCATCTAAATTGCAAATGTCCAAATTACGAGATATTACCTTGGTAAGTTAACAAACAAAACAAATAATTGAAAAAAAAACATTTGCGCTAGGATTGTGTTTAGGAGATACGTGATTGTTGTATTGAGTCTATTTTATTTATACGATAATTATAGCATCTGTCTATATCGCATGATCTGTTTTTGTGTATGAAGCCCATGTGTCCTAATAGGCACGAGGTAAGTACAGTACACAACCGTTTCCCTACGCCTTGAATAGTATTTGGTTTATGGTATCAGCGCCCTTTTGTATAGACCAATCGGTTACCAATAAATGATTTGGTCAATATCAGGCTAATAGTTCTTATTTCCCAGAACATTTCGTGGTCCCTAGTTTAGTTTGGACCAACCCAAGAGCCCAGATCAATTGTGAAACAAATCCCGAATCGGTTGGGATTTGAATACACGATTACAGCGCTGGTAGATAAGCGTGGTACCCACTGCGTTACAGCGGCTCCATAGATATTCTTGTCTTAGTCTTGCCGTTTGTTCATGTGTTCATGTCTCACAGCCAAATACTGCTTCTTACAATGTATATATTCCATTAAATCGTACCTTTGTTTCCTTATTTGCCCACAAGGACACGTTTGTTCAATTGCATCCGTTGTTTATTTCACCACCATCTAATGCTGAATACGAAGTGAATGTTGGTTTGAGTAATTTCCGTAAATTTCAACATTGTATTTTCTGTTAGACTGCAACATGGTCATATCTTTAAGTTCTATATCCGTTTATATCTTTGACGGCCTCATCTTTAGCCAATGGCTGTTCTTCCATTATGGTAGTTAGTAGATTTCATACATTTTGATGAGATCAGCAACCGGTGTGCTGATGCCGAAGAAAGGGGTTCATCCCCTACACAGGACAGTTGGACTAAAATGTTGACTTCTCGTCCTTGACTTGGGGATATAAATTACAAGTACCTCTGAAGTCTAAGTCGGCTCGCCTGATGGCGAGAGACATTGGTAACAGATAGAAGCTAATCCGCAGGCAGAATTCAATCCGGTGCTACTAGAAGTAATGTGTATGCACTACGCTTGAGTTAGAAGCCAAAGAGCGCAGAAACAAAAAACAAAAAGAAATACCGCTTGCTGTGACTAAAGTACCTTGTCAGTCTCACGTTTATTTTCTGTATCCATTCCTTGTTTACACTGAGTTGTTTTAGAAATTCTCTATTTGGTTTGTTTTCCATGCCACGGTCTTCTAAATATGTACATTTCAAAAGTCTATGCATAATGCTCCGTTCTTTTTAAAGCTGGGGTTTATCAGTTAGTTAAACAGTGGCTTCTCACAAAGATACATGTTCTAAACATAAAGGCGAAATTAAAACTCTAGTTAATAAATGGCTTATCACAAAAATTCATATTCTAAACACGAGTGGTGCATTCAAACTTTAGTTAACCAGGAATCTTTCACAAAGATACATACATATTCGTAACAGAGAGGTGAAATTACAACTTTATTTAACCAGTGGCTTCTCACAATGATACATATTCTAAAAATAAATGTGAAATTATAACTTTAGTTAACCAATGGCTTATCACACAGATCTATATTCTAAACACATGTGTTACATTCAAATTATATATATATATATATATATATATATATATATATATATATATATATATATATATATATATATATATATATATATATATATATATATATATATATATATATATATATATATATATATATATATATATAAAAGCAAAAAATATATGACGAAATTAAATCATATTTCACCATTGGCTCATCACAAAGATTGATATGCAAACCATGACAGTGAAATTATAGACTGTTGTTAATTAGTGGTTTATAACTAAGATCCAAAGTGAAAACATGAGTGTTAAATTAAAACTTTGGTTAATCATTGGCTTATCACAATGAAAGATTTAAATTTGAAAAATACGATAGAATTAAAACTCTGTTTAACCAGAGGCTTTTCACAAAGATTCATATTTGAAGCATGGGGTTTAAATTAAATTTTTAGTTAGACTGCCACGTATTACACAGATTTATGCTCTTAAAATGTGTGGAATTAAACCTGTAGTTTACCGGCTTATCACAAAGATTCATATTCGAAACATGGGGTAAAATGAAAAGCATAGTTAATAACTTACTTTCCACAAAGATTTGTATTTTTAAATTGTTTTTGAAATTAAAACTCTAGTTGATCACTTACTTATCGCAAAGATGTGTATTCTTAAAATATTCGTGGAATTACAATTATAGTTATCACAAAGATTCATGTTCGAAACATGAGGGTTGAATAATGAGAATAGGTAACCAGTAGCTTATGACAGAATTCATATTCGAAACAAGAGAGTCATATTAACACTCTAGTTAACAAATAACTTATCACAAAGATGTATATTTGAAATAAGAGGGTAAAATAAACTGTAGATAATCAGTCGCTTATAACCAAGAGTTAATTTTTTTTTTAAAAGTGTGTAAATCCAAAAATTCTGTTTAACCAGCGGTTCCTCAAAAAAATGCATATTCGAAACACGAGAGTGAAATTAAAACTCTTGTTAACCAGCAACCTATCAAACAGATATGTGTTCGAAATATCATCATCATCACCATCATCACCATCATCACCATCATCATCATCATCATCATCATCATCATCATCATCATCATCATCATGTACCTTGCCAGCTGGCTCGGGCGTACATGACGTTCCACATATCTCGGTCCTTGGAGCTCTGGATCAACTCTGTTGAAGACAATCCTCCATACAACCGTCTCAATCCATCCTGTATCATTTCTCTTAGTCTGCCTCTTTTCCCACTGATCTATCCAGTTGTATCGATATTCTCCAATTCTTCTCTTCTCATTACATGACCAAAGAATGTTTTTTGTCTCTTTATTATAGTAGTATATACTGTTCTTGTTTCATTACTCTCTTCCAGGCAACCGCCGTTAGTTAATTTAGCATTCCAAGGTATTCGCAATTGAGAAATTAACTTAAAACTCTAGTCACCAGTGATTTATCACACAAGTTATATTCGAAACAAAACAACAACGGTAATAAAACTAGTAAATAAAGTGAGCGAAGTTGCATAACAAATTGCAAGATTACAGTAACATTTCTTAGAAAAGCAACACTCACTGTATCAAAATGTCCACACCTTGCTTGTCTTGCTTTCGAACAGACACTTTGACAGTTGAGTCCTTGAGTGAGCACTTAGTCTATTAAACCGTCTGGAACTCTCATAACCTCGGAGATAAAACATGCTCTTGAGACCGATCTGTCACTTGCAGCCCTCCAATCAGAGACCAGAACGTGCCCCAGTGGAACGATCATCGATTACCAGGCAATGAAGACAGTATTTCATCGATCCGGCTTCTCCACGCCTCGTGTGGATAAGCAGACGGCATCGCGAGATATCTTATTAGTTACTGGTTGGGGCAGTTTAGACTAACAGGATGTGGAGTGTGCTGGAATCTGTCTGTCTGTCTGTCTGTCTGTCTGTCTGTCTGTCTGTCTGTCTGTCTGTCCGTCCGTCCGTCCGTCCGTCCGTCTGTCTGTCTCTTAGTCACTCAACCATCCAGCCGCCTTCAGTCTGTCTGTCTGGTTATATTTTAGTACACCTTTCGTCCGTCCGTCTGTCCGTCCATTCGTCTGTCTATTTTTTTTTATCAGTCTGCCTGTCTGTCCGTTCTCGCATTTATCTGGCTATATTTTAGTCATACAACCGAAATTTAGCCTGTCTGTTCTGTCTGTCTGTCTGTGTTACTGTCATCGTTAGGGATCAGCCAGCTTTCAATATGGAAACAGGACTTGGCTGATTGGCATGTTGATATCAGAAACACGCAATGTCAAGGTACGAAAAGCCTGCATAGTCACACGATTTGAGTTCCACACGCAATCCCTTAATATGATCTCGTTAGATGGCACTGTATCCCACATCTTTGTCTTAATCAAGTTTTGTTTTAAGCACATATTAATATTACAATGATATAGCAACATGATACATTAATATTAGAGTAATATGGCAACATGATAAATTAATTTACATGACTGATTGGGACTCGTATATCATTAGAGACAAGAGGACACGATATACTATATTGAAAGTTATAAAACAAAGAGGTTTGAAATTGCTCTTTCAACCGTTTTGGTTGTGGCACATATAAAAGGATTTAGTAGGTAAAGAACCTATGACAGGTCTAGCAAAAAGTTAGGGAATGTACTTGATTCTATGAAAAATCACCGGTTATGAATCATGGAGGAATTTGGAGGAAAGACGTTAGTCACAGCCGCTTGCATTTCAATCAACCCTTCCCACGACGCCTAGCGGTATTAGTGGAAGAGAAATTAAAACAACAACACCAGCTTCTAAACGAGGGTAGCACTTCCACGAAGGGACACTTGTAACTGCTAAACATGGTCACATAGACACCTAAGACATCGGCCCGAGACTACAACTGTGAAACATTGACCTAATTCGTACACCGTTACTTTAGTTAGTTAGTTAGTCGACAGATCATCATCATTGCACATTCAGTCCATAAGTGTTCGGATTCCCTCCTCAGTAAATCCCGCAGCGTGTAAAAGCTCACGACACCAGTTCTATGTTTGGTTTATTAATTTTCTTTGGCTTCCTGCGTAGTGTTCTTGTCTGGCCACACCTCTTTTAACTTGCTGTTTTCGCAGTCTGACCATGGTTGTAGATTCACAGTCATCACTTGATTCTCGTAAGAGTCTTACTTCTCGTAGAGCATTCAGTATATCAGCCTGGTCCATGGCTCGTCCGCCTTCCACAGTACCATCCCGTTACTTTGACAATGATAGGCGCGTAGTTGGGAGCGTTTGATGCCAGCTCCCGACGTTCGCAACGTTAGCGAAAGGCTAGCCACCAATTCAACCTACAACATATTTCACATTTATCGTACCTAATACACATTCCTGCTACGAGACTGTTTTCCCCTTTTGCATTTCCTACCCGAACAGTACCTTCTCTGTGGTGTGTTACGAATGCAATTTTTAAACCCGCATATCGTGTTCGAAACAGAACGGCTGGCGATTTGGCAGCAGATTGCCTTGCACTCGTTTCCTGTACAAAGTATGGGTACCAATAGTTCAGAAAGCAATGGCAAACTACTGAACGTAGACTTTCTAAAAAATAACGAACAGTCAAAAAATGCCGGGGTTGACAGCGACGTCATGTAAAGGTTATGCAACTCACTTTTAACTAACCCGGACAGTCCATATAGGACCATATGACTCAGAAACATAGGTGAATGAACACACACACACACACACACACACACACACACACACACACACACACACACTAGGGACCGTTATACTGGGTGTGATATTCATCATCATCATCATCATCATCATCATCACGTGTCATGCCGATAAGCGTGGGCAGTCATAATTCGCCATCTCACGTGACCACCATGGGCTTGGATCAGGCCTAAGTTCTTGTCCCCATTATGATACGAGGCGAAGCGATACATATATTTGACTCTTTGCCTTCCTTTTGTTTTGTTTTTTCCACATTAAGTTTGTGAGTGGTCACAACGTTTTCAAGTTTATTTCATCTGATTACTCCCCCCCCCCCCCCCCCCCAATTAAAAATCCTTACTGTCTATGACTAATATCTTTAATCAAGTTGCGATGTTCATTTGTTTGTTTGTTGTTTTTTTTTTTGGTAAGACTTTCTCGTTCGTTTTTTCTGTCCTTTCATGGTATTCTTTGGATGTTCCACAGAAACCACATGTCCACTGCCATTAGATGTGTTTCATTACCTATGGACAAGGAAGAAGTGGTGAAAGCGCCTGTGGGACCAGGTGGAGAAGAAAGGGAAACAGATTGAGAACCGTATGTGGAAAGAATGATATTGCGGGGGATCGGCATGGGTTCTGGAAGAATATCAGAACTGAGATGGAAGACAAGGAGAACTTTCAGTAAGTTATCGGTGGTAACGATTATTAGAATGACTCTTCGCTGGCTGTTGAACGAGGAGGCGGAGCACGTATGGGAATGCCCTGAGTGATGTATTAATGTCGATTCTTAGCTCAACTCAACTCAACTAGATATGTTACAACTTTGTCCATGATTCGCATGCTTATAACAGCATATGTTCTATATAGCACTTCAGCATTCTGTTTCTTCACTACAGATGACAGCGTTTTATTGGTCAATATGTTGTCCATCTTGCAAATGGTTGTCTTTGCCATAGCGATTGTTGTTCTAATCTTTACAAGGCTCTTTAAATCAGATGCTATGACTGTTCCGAGATAGTTGTACCGATTCACCTATTTAAGAATATTCCCATTTACTTGGCTGTTACATTGTGATATTACTTTCTTCTTGGATACGGCCATAATCTCAGTTTTCTTATTACTCTAGTCAGGTGTGTGATCTAGAGACTATCCATCGTGAAATAATGTGGGTTGAAGTACCGGAAGACATGACGGACTGGCACAATGTAACAGTAACACTGGGTCGTTAGTGCAGAATATCGGCGGCGGGCCGCACAGAGTTAGTTAGAGGTGCAACAACTGTTCCAGAGAAAGACACATCAAGGTGACATAGTGATCTATACTGATGGGTCAGTGGTGAGAAACAGACTGAGTGGTTGGGGTTTCATTGCGAAGGCTAATGAACGATTCATAAAAAAAGCAATGAATGAATCACCGAAAAACGAGAAGTAGATTGTGAGCTTTACTAGAACACTAGATTCATAAAAAAGGAGAGCCTGGCATATGAGGCTATGACCTCCAGCATGAGAATGGAAGTGGAAGCAGTTACAGCGGCATTCCGTTGAAGACAACTGCAACACACATTATGAACTCAGTGAGTATGTTCAGTAAAGTGGAGAAAGGCATGGTTCGCGTGGAATGGCTCACCTCGCTTCATAGGATTGTGAAAATTGTATGGAATTTTTGCCTGGCCATGTGGGAGTGAGGGGGAATTAACAGGCTGATAGACTGGCAGGGAATACACTTCTTAATGTTAGACTACCTATGGACAAGGGGGAGGTAGTCGTGAGCCTGTGGGACCAGGTGGAGAAGGTTGGGGAACAGAATGCTGCTGCTGAGTGAGTGTGTGGGCGACACTGTGAGCTGTGAAATTCGCGGGGAATGCTTTTACATCTGTCCTGAACAGTAACCTACATGTTCGGAACAATGGCTACCGGCTGTTGCTGAATTGAATGATTTGCCTTTTCGGTTCACTAGTGCATTTTTCAGGAGACTCCGGGAGTCGGCGCTGAAGCTGAGAAATTCGTGCTTTATGCGACACTTTCGGCAGGTCGCCCTGCGGTAAAAGACCGAGCCATGCGGAAAAAACCCGGGTCAATGAGGTCTTTCTGGTGACTGCCGAGTCCATCGACGATGAACTGTGGTTTTCGTGGATAATTTTGTGTTGGCATTCTGGCGGCGGTATTATGCACAGTGTACCAGTGCGGGCTGTTGGATTGCCGAGACAGCTGCCTATTCCACTTTTCACATTGGACAGTGGGGAGCATTTTGTGTGATATTCACTGGCACAAGAGCGGAGCATAATGAGGACGACCCGTTGCCGTGAAGTGAAACCTCGATTAACTAACTAACTAACTAACTAACTAACAGAATGAGAACCCGTATTTGGAAAGGAAGATATTACAGGGGATTTGTAAGGGTTCTGGAAGAATCTCAAAACTGAGAGGGAAGACCTGAAGAATTTTCAATCGGATAGCGGTGGAAACGATTAGTAGTGTTACACTTCGCTGGCTGTTGAACAAGGGGACAGAGAGCGTATAGGAAGGTCCTGAGTGCAGTGATGTCGGTTCTTAGCTCAACTCATCTCAACTCAAGCTTATAACAAACATTTATAATGGAGACATGATTGGCTGGTTACTTCCATCAATGACGATTGCGTACGTGCGATTTGATTAGGCATGATATTTCAGTGGGTTGAAGCGATGCTGGCAAAGTCCATAGTAATATAGGGTGTATGTTTAATGACTGTGCAGTGATTGAAAATATTGCCGGTCCAAGTTTTGCATTCACCCTCTGTAAAGTTCATGCAACATAATTGGTAAATACAAAACTTGGCCAGGCAATATTTTCAAACACTGCACAGTCATTAAAAATGTGTGTATGCTGCATCTTTTTTTAAAAACTTATTCTGTGCTGAAGGATAATATATAGCAAAATGTGACCTTTCATTTGGACAGAAGAACAATATATCGCCGTACTAGAGTCATCAATTTATTTGTTTTGTTTCGTGGTATCTTCTGCAATTTAAATGCTAAGTGAATGGAAATATGCATTGTAATACTTGTTCATTTGATTGTGTATCATGTTTGGTTGACAACTGGTTGAACCCTGATTGTTGTTTTGCACTGAATTAGTTAAGCGGTGGCGCAGTGACTAGACACTCACCTGCTGGTGCATGGGACTTTGGTTCAGTTGTAAAATTGGACCTGGGCTCTAAGATCCACCCAACCTAGAGTGGGTACCACGACATGCCAATGGAAGTAAAGGCTGCCGGAGTGATACTGACCCTACCGGGTGCTGATTGGTGTATGCAGTCTAGCACCGGATGGCTAATACGAGTTAGTAGGTGTAAAATAGTCGTGTACTTTAAGTTAAGTTAGTTGTATATTCTTTTACAGGATTTTGCAGTCAACACCAACTGTTTTTGCTGTTGTGATATCTTGCTAGTTTACGTTCAGTAGTTTGCCATTGCTTTATTTACTTACTTTAAAACATGTCTAAGAACCTGATACAGTTGTGCAAACTGTTTTACTTTTTTTAGCCTCTACAAAACAACACGCGTTAATTACTCTGGCAGTCTAAGGTATTGTAACATTCATCTTCTTCTTCTGCGTTCATCCTGAGTTTTTTTTTCGGACGTGATTGCATTGTGCCTGTTTACAGCAGAGCTGTGTTCTTGCGCCGTTAGGCCGACACATCCGACTTCTGCAGGCATTTGTTGACCGGGTTAACCTTCCCGGGGGATAACATTCATCTGAGAAATTACACCAACGTACCTCTAAGTTTTTCCCTGGTTAGTCGTTCACATTTCAAAATGCATTGTCGTGCAGCAGAACATTTTACTACTTACTTCCTGCCATTTATAAAACTGATATATTGCATAAGATGTTAGTTTTCTTCTGAATTGCGGTTTTTGCTTGGTCTATTAATCCCCTAATCTCTGTCGTTTATATTCCATTTGCTGCTATGGTTACACACATACTTCGCGAATCAGGAATCTGCTATGGTCGGCGCTATACTATGATCAACAAATGTTATGGATCTGCATACGTGGCCAGTCTTTACCCCGGGCAACGGATGAGACAGGCCGGCAAAACTAGGCGACAGTAACCGCATCCGTATAACAGTACAGGTTTTATGTAGCACTACAACCCTCTTTTTCTCATTGCAATTGACATCTTTTCATTGGTCAGTATATTTTCCATTTTGAAGTACGCTCCCTTTGCCATATGGATTCTTGTTCTAATGTCTTCAAGTTATCTCCCATCAGATATTATGACTGTTCGAGACAGTTGTACCGTTTCACTAGTTTGAGAAAATTCCCGTTTACCCATATATTACATTTTGGTATTTCTTTCGTCTTAGAGACGGCTTTAATGTTTGTTTTCTTATAATGTAATTCTAACCCTAGTCTAGTTAGTCAGTTAGTCGTTAATTAGTCGAAATTCCAACTTCACGGCAACGGCGTCATCCCCATTATGCTCCGTTGCTGTGCCAGTGAAAATAACACAAAATGCTCCCCACTGTCCAATGTGAAAAGTGGAACAGACAGGAGTCTCGGCAATCCAACAGCCCGCACAGGTACACTGTGCATAAAGCCGCCGCCAGAATGCCAACACAAAAGTCATCCACGAAAATCACAGTTCATCGTCGATGGAATCGGCAGTCACCCGAAAGACCTCATTGACCCGTGTTTTCTCACATGGCTCTGTCTCTATCCGCAGGGTGACCCGCCGAAAGCGTCGTATTAAGCACGAACTTCGTAGCCCAGCGCCGACTCCCAGGAGTCTCCTGAAAAATGCACTCGTGAACCGAAAAGGCAAATCAGTCAATTCAGCAACAGCCGGTAGCCATTGTTACGAACATGCAGGTCACTGTACAAACAAAAGCGGACATGTAAAAGCATTCCACGCGAATATCACAGCTCACAGAGTCACGCCACGCACTCACTCAGTAGCAGGGCGATCCTAATCTTTCACGGTGTACAATAACCTCATTTACTAACTGTTGCAAATCCATTACAGAAAACAAAACATTATAGCTGAAACATGAAAGAGAAAACATATTTTGAAGATATCCACAGCAGTAAACAGTAATCAAAGCAGATTAACACATAGCCCAGCAAGGTTGATGTGGGTCCAACGATGGAGAAGCATCGTCTTTTAACGTAAGCTAACTATAACGAAGTCTTTGCCCTGTGTGAAATCATTATCCTTTGCTTGTAATCTGTCACAATGGGTATGTAGCGGTTTGTCCCGTGTAGAATGCCATCCTCTATGGACAGTTCTCTAAATCGTAAATCAGAAATCCTGTCTATGTTGCTGTCTTGTGTACATTATCTGGTGCGCGTTGAATTCAGTTGCGTGGTCGTCTTCCTCTCTCCCAACACATCTCCCTCATCCACAATTATCTGTTCGTGTCATTTATGTAATTTTACATGTCAAAGTATTTCTTGTCCTTAATTTTATTTATTTATTTTAATGTGTTTTCTTTAATATGAAGTTTATGTGTGATAATACATCTTTTTGAGCTCATTTTTAACTGTTGTGCAGCACTGATATGCAAAGGGCAGTTTTGGGTGTGTGTGTTTATTATTTCCTTGTTCGAAGTCATTGGGCTACTACTCGAAATTGAACATTGGACTCATATATGCATGTCGATTAGCATTCCCTATTATTAGTGGTAATCTCCATCAGGTACTTGTACGAGGGGGCTTCATGTGGAAACCTTAAAATGTGATATAGATTACAATAACCATGCCAGTGGTCTCGAGGTAAGGTGTCCGCCTAGAGTGCTGAAGGTCCCGGGTTCAAGCCCCGGTGAGGACCGGGATTTTTTCACGTGGACATCCTGTAATAAAATTTCCACTGGTCTCTGGGTAGTGAGATCGGACGCCCGTGTGGATTGCTGCGCACGTAAAAAATCCCTGGGCAGTTGAAAATCGAAAAATAGTAGCCTAACGGTGCTGACGTCATAAGGACAGTTTAAATATGGTCACCCCACCTTTGACATGCACCGAAGAGGAGCAGCGTTCTGTTGTCCGTTTTTTTCCTTTAATCAGAAAGGGGTGAAACGTATAAAAATTTCTTTGAAAATAAAGGTCCAGTGTGGTGATGCGCGCCTGTCAGTCTAGCAAGTGTATGAGTGGAGTGAACAGTTTCAAATGGGCGTGACTTCTGTGACAAGTTTAGTTTAGTTTAGTTTAGTCAACATCATAGTAGTATGTCAGCGGGTAATGGATTATCATTTTAGGTGCAGCACCTATATTTTTTACTATATAAAAAGTCTATCACCTCAAGCGAATCGTCATATTATTCAAGGGTGCAACCCATGAATAAATAATCGAACGTAATTTTGCACTGTTACTTCCCTTGTTGTGTGATAAATTTTATATGTGTAAAAATTATATAATTGCTTGTATTATTGATTGTAGTGAGCGAGACTATCATCATACTAGTGATGCTGTTAAGGTACAGTGCTATTCCTCCTCGGTTTCTTTTTACTTTTTCTTTTTTCTTCGTCTTCTTACTTTATCTGTATTGGGCATAAAATCTATCATCATTCCATTGGTGTTGTGTAAGGCTTAGGGTTACAGTGCACTTCCTCGGGGTGGTCTAGGGGCGGGCCGGCGTGGGTTGGGGGCCCCGGGGTGGGGCGCGGGTGTCGGCGTGTAGGGTAGGGCTAGGTGCTTCGAACCTCGAGCCGCGGCGCGTGTCATATGAAAACCCTAATAAGTAAGAATGTAAATATGGCAGGTATATTATCTGTAGAGGGTCGTAGTAGTGTAAACACTATCATCATACAGAATACAAATGAAAACCTTCACAAGTAAAAATGACCGATATTATTGATTGTAGTTGGTATAACTTAGTGAAAATTCGTTGGTAAGGGGTGGGTAGCGGCTGTTAGTGATCTGTAGATGGTCACAGTGGCTTGTTCACTATCATCATAAGGTTACAAATGAAAATCTTAAAAAGTAAAGATGGTCGATATTATTGATTTTAGGGGTATATCTTAGTGAAATTCATTGGTAAGGGGTGGGTAGCGATTTTTATTGTTCTGTAGAGGGTCATAGTGGCATGTTCACTATCATCATAGGGCTACAAATGAAAACCTTAAAAAGTAAAGATGGCCGATATTAATGATTTTAGCGGGTATATCTTAGTGAAATTCGGTGGTAAGGGGTGGGTAGTGGTTATTAGTGCTCTGTAGAGTGTCGTAAGTGACCTATACACTATCATCATACAGGTGACAAATGAAAACCTTAAAAAGTAAAAATGGCCGATATTATTGATTGTAGCGGGTATAGCTTAAAGATGGCCGATAGTAATGATTTTAGCGGGTATAGCTTAGTGAAATTCATTGGTGAGGTGTGGGTAGCGGTTATTAGTGATCTGTAGAGTGTCGTAGTGGCCTATACACTATCATCACACAGGCTTCAAATGAAAACATTAAAAAGGTAAAGATGGCCGGTATTATCGGATGTAGCGAGTATGGCTTAGTGAAATTCATTGGTAAGGGGTTTGTGAGTGGAGGAAAGGCTAGATAGGTGCTTCTGATCATTGTTAAGGGTGGTCGAGTGGGGCGGTGGTAGATAAATACGTCCGTTCCTTGATAATAGCCCGAGGGTAAGGCTCATATTAAAGTCTAAAGATTGAACTCATAGGTGGCTGATCTGAGGGTGACCGCCTGGGTGACTCATCACGGGGCTATGTCGGTGGGGGTGAACATAGTGAACGTGCTCAGACATGTCTTTAGGGAGAACCGGAGGACGACTCAGAGCGTACTGACCGCATAACGATACACATGGGTAATGGTCACATCGGAGCAAGTATGGGTCTGCTTCCGGTTGCATTGTAATTACTACAACCAGACCACGTGCTCACTGGCTAAAGCCGGTCAACGATGGCATCGCATCCGATCACACGTGGTAATGACAAAACCAGACCACGTGACTAAAGCCGCTCAAAGATGGCGCTGTATCCGGTACACATGGGTAATGGTCACATCCGATGAAATATGGCACTGCTTCCGGTCGCATGTGTAATGACTACAACCAGACCACGTGCTCACTGGCTACAAGTGGTCAACGATGGCGTCGCATCCGATCACACGTGGTAATGGAGAAACCAGACCACGTGGCTAAAATCGATCAAAGATGAAGCTGTATCCGGTCACATGTCTTATGGGATACAACCGAAACACGGGACTAATGACTCAATCCGGTCAAAGATGGAGTCGCAACCTGGCCACATGACCAGGCAGTGCATAATATTCTGCTGAGTCATTCTACGTCAGCAGATATCGTGTATATAGCATCCACCATTCACCGTCTAGAAGTACCGGTCTCAGTGAACAGCAACCAGCTTTCTTTCTTCTCTGTGTCTGTGCTGACGAAAAGCTTTCTAGCCGCAAGACTCAATGGTCACATGTACACAAACTCTGCGGGCGAATGCGGTCATGTATTCATGTGGCGACGTGGCTGAATGGTGGCGACAGAGGTGGAAAAGTGATTAGCAAGGAGGTCACCGTGGCTGAATGATCCTACCATACATGGTAATGACAAAACCATACCACGTGCTTAAAGTCCCAGGCATGTCTTTAGCTCTAAAATAAGGTACTATTACAGAATACCACTCATACATTAGATTACAAAACTGTGACAATAAAACTAGGCGATTCCACAATCCGACACTAATTCTAGAACCATTTACCGCCACAACATCTATGACCTGAACTCTCGGTTGACTCATCACAGGGCTATGTCAGCGTGAGTGAACGTACGTGAACGTGTTCAGACATGTCTTTGGGGAAAACCCGAGGATGATTCAGAGCGTACCGACAGCGGTAAACCTGCTTGAACATGATTAGACATGTTTTCTATTTTGCATCAACCGCACAGTCTGTATAAAAAGGACCGCAAAGGCGGGTTAAATACACTACGTTTGCAACAAGACCTATCGAAAACAGCTCACCGAAGAGACCACAGTGGTAAGTACGCTGTGTGTTATACATTCTCGTTACACGCCGGCAAATGGGTATAGTGTTGTCGCTGATATATATCGCAGGAAATAAGGTACATGATGCTACATTCGGGTTTACACCTCGAGATATATCAGATGCGTATGATATCAAAATACTGTCTGATGTATATATCCCTACACACTAGGTCAAAACTGGTCTGCGTAAAGGTCATATGGATGGTGTCACATTGTGTAAAATTCAGTATGTGTAAATTTATCATATACATATGATGTCACATGTTATATCACCACTAATTATTGTTCACCAATGCTCAGTAACTGTCCATCAGTGCGTGTATTCGCCTGCTTTGCTCACTAATATAGTACATAAAACACCTCTATGTCAGTAACATACTATATAAAATAACACAAAGTAAATAAGCTTTACAGAATTACGAAACATACAGGACTTTGCTAGCCTTCATCACCAATCACAAAACGTATACTCACGTTGAAGACCCTCAGGTGACGTAAGACAGCCGGTATGAGAAGAACAAAAAATGAGAGCAATGCAGAGAACAACCATTATTTTACTACATATGACGTCTTGGTGCACCCTCATAATTCGCAAATGTCAAATGGGTACTATTTTCTATTGATATATCATAATTAAAAAGTAAGTACTTTTGATTTGAAAAAAATTTGGTTATTATTTTCTGTAGATGATTTAAAAACACTAGCATCAAAATAATATTGGTTGTCGCATGTTTTGAAATACAAAATAAAATATCGACGGTGGACTGTAATGGTTTGTATTTTCTTCACAGCGGTATAACGTTCGGCGGTCAGTACTTACACCAGAACGACCTGTGAAAGCGTGGAACTACAGAAATCTATACAAATCATAGTGTTGGATCACTCTACCGTATTAACACTTCACCAGTGCAACTACACAAAAGAGTACTGTGCTAATTATCAACACTCCATTAGCTGGTGCCGGAAACTACAAGCGGGGTGGAATACGTGCCTTATCGCCCTTACCCTTTGCAGCGTAATGGCCACTAAACAGAAAAATCTCTATCTGTGTCATATATGTGGTCAATTCTTTACAGAAAACCACAAGCTTACACGTCACATTAACACAGTTCACAACACCGAAACTCATACATGCCACCTCTGTGGTAACCTATACAACAGAAAAGACAACCTACAACGACACATAAAAACAAAACATCAGACACCCACTTCAGCAACAACTATGGGTACTGCAACCTCAACACCTATGAGCACTACACCCTCAGCTTCATCATACAAAACGAAAACACCTTCAGATACACAAAAGCTGAGCCACCAAGCAGATGTATACTATACCACCAGTTTTCAACCCAACTAGTCAGATGTGTCATGACCCCAGCAACCAGATGTGTGATGAGCCCAATAACCAGTTGTTTTGATGTGCAACAAGACACCAACCGAAGCAATCAAGTCCAACACACTCAAGACAGTACTCAAGTCAAACAGGGTACTAAACGAAGCCACCAAGTAGACGCATACTATTCCGCCAGTTTTCAACCCAGCTACAATCAGATGTGTGATGACCCCAGCAACCAGATGTGTGATGAGCCCAATAGCCAGATGTTTGATGTGCCCGACACTCAGATAATTGATACCCCGATTGTCTACAATACTCAGATGCCAGCCCATCAAGCAGGAGACCAGACTTATGACTACATGCCAAGTGATATATACATACCAGGCTACCAGCCAGAAAAACCAACCTACTCAGACAATGGTGTGAAGAAACCCAGAAACAACATACAAGGTGTATAGCTATGTATGTGAAAATAAAATGTGATGATACTATGTATACCAGCTCATAGCACATCATCCATTTCGTATAATGACATTATACATTTTTTATTCTTGTAAAATATACTGAAACACTTTGAATAAACAGGTATATAGATTATAATTACGTCTTGGTTGTTGAATATTTAGTGTTTACGGTGTGTATCATTGTCATATGGTGAGATAATGAACGGTAAAAATCTTGGTCAAGTAATAAAATTTGTTAGCCAAACGGGAAAAATTTTGGCTACATTTCATTCAACCAGACTTATAAAAAAGCTCAGTCAAACATATGTAAAGTAGGAAAATTTTTTAACCAAACGTGAAAAGTTTGGCCACCTGTCACCCAAACTTTTGAAAAGTGTGAAATATTGTTGTCCAGAGGGGAAAAGTTTGACCAAATGTCACCCAAACTTATGAAAAGTAGGAAACTTTGTTAACCAAATGGCAAAAATCTTGGCCAAGTAATAACATTTGTTAGCCAAAGGGAAATACTTTGGCTACATTTCAACCAGACTAATAATAAGCTCACCCAATTTTATGAAAAGTAGGAAAATTTGCTAACCAAATGTGAAAAGGTTAGCCGAATTTCAAACCAAACTTATAAAAATCTCAGTCAAACATATGAAAAGTAGGAACATTTTTTAACCAAACATGAAAAGTTTGGCCAACTTTCACCCAAACTTATGAAAAGTGGGAAATATTGTTGTCCAGATGTGAAAAGTTTGACCAAATTTCACCCAACTTATGAAAATTTGGAATCTTTGTTAACCAAATGGCAAAATTCTTGGCCAAGTAAGAAAATGTGTTAACCAAATGAGAAAAGTTTAGCCAAATTTCAAACAAAACTTATAAAAATCTCAGTCAAACATATGAAAAGTAGGAAAATTTGTTAACCAAACGTGAAAAGTTTGGTCAGCTGTCACCCAAACTTATGAAAAGTGGGAAATTTTGTTGTCCAGATGTGAAAAGTGTGACCAAAGTTCCGCCACACTTATGAAAAGTAGGAAACTTTGTTAACCAAAAGGGTAAAAATCTTGGCCAAGTAAGAAAATGTGTTAACCAAATGTGAAAATGTTTGGACAAGTTTGACCAAATTTCAAACAAAACTCATAAAAAAGTAGGGAAATTTCTTAACCAAATGTGAAAAGTTTGACCAAATTTCATTGAAACTTATAAGATATTCGCTTGTCCCCTATGCAAACAACCGCTGTATTTCAGAAAATTAAACGTATCTTATGTAATAAGTCACTATAATTGAAGGAACAAAATAAAAGTTCAACAATAAAATTGTACAAAAAATTAACAATTAAATTTCTACTTGAAACATTCAAGTTGGAAACATAAAGAGAAATTTAATTGTTAATTTTTTGTACAATTTTATTGTTGAAATTTTATTTTGTTCCTTCAATTATAGCGACTTATTACATAAGATACGTTTAATTGTCTGCACCGGACTTGATGTGTACCTCACAATGGTCTATGGGATTCACAATCAATCAACCCACCAAACATCTAATAGATATTAAAAGTCAATTGAGATTTGATAAATAAATTAAATGAAAATGATGAGAATGGAATCAGACGAGTAATGTTAAAAGAGACTAAAGAAAGTAAATATATGAGTAATTAACGAATAACTAGTATACTATTACTATTATTACAAGCAAATATAAAATCAAATAATGCAACATGAATATTAACACACGTAAAAGTAAAGATAAAGTGAGTGAGTGGCACCTTGCAGTCTTGACAGACCAAAGTATGCGGATTTGAATTTGGCGAAAATTCCATCTCACAATGCCTGGGCAGAGCTTCAGAGAACATGTGATGCCCAAACGACATGTTCCCTCTCTCGGCCTTGCCTTGGAGGAAAGGATAACCAGTACGTCTGGAACAAGGTAGGCTGCAGACGCTGGCGGCTCACCGTCAAACCTCCGAGACCCCCAGCCCCACGAGCAGGAGGCGCGCGATGGCAGACCCTAAACCTTTGGTACTTGACTTAGAGGCGTTCAGCCAAATCCCGCAGGTAAGGGTCGTATACGCGCCCGGACCAATGGGAACGTACACTTGTCAATCGCAAGTGTCTGGACCTGTCTAAGCGTGCACTACCGTCAGAGTCCCCGCCTAACTCGTGCGGATCCCGCGACCAACGTCTGCTGCGAGCAAATCTCGCCTCCTGCTACTGTACGGATCCAGCGACCAGCGAGAATAGGCCCTCCGGAGATGTTGCTCGTCTATTGCGAACAAATCTCCAATGACTGAAGACTGAATAAGAAAAGAAACGATAAAAGTAGTGGTATTTCAACTGCGCTTGCACTCCCACCTATGCTACACCCTTCATGTGTCTTCACAAAGTCGGACTAGAGTCAAGCTCAACAGGGTCTTCTTTCTCCGCTGATTCTACCAAGCCCGTTCCCTTGGCTGTGGTTTCACTAAATAGTAGATAGGGACAGTGGGAATCTCGTTAATCCATTCATGCGCGTAACTAATTAGATGATGAGGCATTTGGCTGTGACGTTAGAAATAGTTAGTTAGTTAGTTAGTTAGTTAGTTAGTTAGTCGACAGAACATCCTCATTGCACATCGAACCATTCAGTCCATAAGTGCTCGGATCCCCTCCTCAGCAAATCCCGCAGCGTGTAGCGGCTAACGACGCCAGTTCTGTGTTGGTTTATCAATCTTCTTTGGCTTCCTGCGTAGTGTTCTTGTTTGGCCACCCCTCTTTTAATTTGCTGCTCTAGCAGTCTGGCCATTGTTGTAGATTCACAGTCATCACTTGGTTCTCTAGAAATGAGACTATCATCATCATCATCATCAGGTGCCGTGCCGACTGGCGTAGGAGTTCATGACTCTCCACAGATCTCTGTCCTTGGTTTTCTGGATCAACTCTGTCGTTGATATTCCTCCATGCCACCCTCGCAATCCACCCAGCATCATTTCTCGTGGTCTGCCTCTGCCTCTCTTCCCCTCGATCTTTCCAGTTGTCACGATGTTCTCCAGCGCCTCAATTCGCATCACATGACCCAAAATAGCTGTCTGTCTCTTTCTTATTGTTGTACATAATGTTCTAGTTTCGCCAGCCTATTTAAGGCATTCGTCGTTAGTTACTTTGGCAGTCCAAGGAATTCGCAACATTCGTCTAAGGAACCACACAGATATGGATATCTAAAATATCCATATCTGTGTGGCTCCTTAGACGAATATCTAAAAATATACAATAACTTTTCTAAATATCTAACAATATACAATAACTTTTCTGTAAAATTTCAGAATGCAGGGATTGGCCGGCAGGCTGCACAGAATGGGAGGTGCAACAATTGATCCACGACCATTCGCGACCAGGCAATGTAATCATCTACACCGATGGCTCTGTACTAAGAGGCATAAGAAATACCTGGGGGTTCGAGGCGAGGGTTCGTGGTCGGTGTTTGATGCAGAAGAGCCTGGCATATAATACCACATCTAGTCTGAACATGGAAGTGGCGGAAGTCACGGCGGCGTTTCGCTGGCTGTGGGACAAACAAAACACATTGTTGTAATGAAATTGTTGTAAGGAAAGTGTGAAGTTGTAAGGAAATGAGCGGGCTGACAAGCTCGCAGGTGAGGCTACTGTGGAGGGCGGACGCGCCATGGACCAGGCCGACATTCTGAATGCTCTACGAGAAGTAAGACTTTTGCGAGAACAAAAAGATGACTGTGAATCTACAACAAAGAGGGGTGGCCAAACAAGAACACTACGCAGGAAGCCAAAGAAGATTGTAAACCAACACAGAACTGGCGTCGTTATCCGCTACACGTTGCGGAATTTGCTGAGGAGGGGATCCGAGCACTTATGGATTGAATGTTTCGATGTGCAATGAGGATGATCTGTCGACTAACTAACTAACTAACTAACATTGTTGTAATTGTGACGGTCTCACAAAAAACGATGAGAAAAGTGCCGATAGGCATGCAACTGGTAGCGTGAAAGGCTTTCATACAACAATCAAGAACAGAGAGCATCTATTGGTGTATGTTGTAGTCATGGCCGTTTGAAATCGTGTGTATAGTGCAGCACAGATAAATCATCACCGCTTGGAGAGAATGGTGCTGCAGCGAGTTACCAGAGGATCTAGCCGACATTCAGGAATCTGAGGAAAGGCCAGTTGGACACATAATCAGTCTGCTACTGGTGTTATTAGTTCTGTAGCTCTTCGCTGGCTGTTGCAGATAAAGAAATAGCATTATGGGAATGTCCCCAGTGCTGTGATCTCAATTCTTGACTTAGCTCAACTCAACTGTAACATTTAATCCATCAAATATTTCTTCAGCGATTGAGAAATTGTCTACGACTCACACCACACTACATCACATCACTTCACAACACATCACATCACATCACAACACATCTCACCACATCACATCACATCGACATCACATCAGACCACATCACATCAGACCACATCACAACACACCACATCACATCACAATATATCACACCACATCACATCACATCACATCACATCACACTGCATCACACTGCATCACATAACACCACATCACATCACAGCACACCACATCACATTACATCACATCACACCACATCACATCACATCCCACTACATCACATCAGACCACATCACACCACATCACATCACATTCCACCACATCACACCACATCACATCACATTCCACCACATCATATCACACCACATCACATCACATTACATCACATCACACCACAATACACCACATTACATCACATCACGCCACACCACATCACAACACATCACATGGCAGATTATGACTGCCGCTTTAATGTGTTTGTTGGTGTTCTGCCGTGGGTTCTCGACACTGTCTAATCCCCACATTGCTACCGCCAGTTCACACCTGACTTCCCTTTCACAGTCCCAACTGTTGCTGAATATGGTACCAAGGTGTTCAAAGATTGCGACATGTTTCATTTCTTCCTTGTTCATTGTGATATTTTGTTGGTATGACGTTAGGGAAAATGCTATTCAAAACTTTTGTCAACCCGTAACCCAATCGGGGTAATATAACGGAAATAACAACATATTCGCTGTAGGATAACACAAGAAAAAAAAGCAATGTCAAATTATACGAAGCTGCTGTGGGTATGTGATGTTTGAGAGCCATCACATTTTAGGCCTCTTTGCACGCATGAATACGTGGCCAGTCTTTCCCTCACGTAGCGAATAACGAGTCCTTACATCGAACCGCCCTCATGCAGGCTAACAAACCATAAATGTATAACTTGTTCCGTTGCAGTATTTTTGCTATCGATACGAGATGTGACCTTCCATCCATCCATCATGTGCCATGCCGATAAGCATGGGCGGTCATGCTTTGCCTCTCACTCGAACAACGGAGTCGTGGATCAGCTCGGTATTTCTGTCGCGACCATGCCACGTGGCTACGTCATCCAGGCATTTACTTCTAGGTCTTCCTCTTGGTCCCTTCCCTTCGATCTTGCCAGTCGTCACCAAGTTATCCATTTAATTTCTTCTCATAACATGCCCCAAAAATGTTGACTGTCTACGTCTAATGACTATAATCAGTTTACGATCTTCATTTGTTTCTTGAAGGACTTGTTCATTGGTTTTTCTGTCTGTCCATGGTATTCTTTGCATTTTCCTCAGAAATCACATTTCCAAAGCCATCAGATGTTTTTCACCTTGTCTGCTTATTGCCTCACATGCATACAAATGTATATGTTCTATGTAGCACATCAACACTCTTTTCCTCGTTTCAATTGATATCATTTTATTGGTCAGTATGGTTGATATGTCGAGTATATGATATGTCGATAACAGAGGACTTTGACGTCAGTGAATCCAGATCGCTGTCCAGGATGAAAGACTTGGAAGTAAGAATTGGCACTGCCAGACGTGAGAGGTACATCGGGAAATCGAGGTGCCATGTCAACCAACACAGAACTGGCACTATCAGCCACCGGACGCTGATGCATATGCTGGGGGGAGGATCTGAGCACCTATGGACCTGTGCGGAGTGCAATGAAGATACCCCAACTGATAACTGATAACTGATAACTGGTCAGTATGGTTTTCATATTGCAAAAGGCTACCGTCGCGATAGCAATTCTTGTTCTAATCTCTTCAAGGCATCTCCCATCTGATGTTATGACTGTTCCAAGATAACTGTACCGATTCACATGTTTAAGAATATGCCCATTTACTTGTATTTTACATTGTGATATTTTCTTCTTCCCAGCGACGACCATAATCTGTGTCTTCTTACAATTCGATTCTAACCCTAGTTGTTCACTGTGTGCAACAACCGCATCTACTAAATATTGCAGGTCCTGTTCATTATCTGCAAATAAGAATGTATCAACTGCATATCTAATTGTATTGATGTATCGTCACCCAATGTTGATTCGTTTAATATCTTCTATAGTTCTGGAAATACTTTCACTGTACAGGGAAAAAAGATCCGGAGACATTACACATCCCTGTCTCACATCTCTTTTAAAAGGCTGATATTGACCTACTTTATTATCAATTCTTATGGCCGCTTGTTCTTTCCAATGCATAGTTCTAGCATCCTTATCATGTCAACAAGTTTCACTTTATCGAAAGGATTTGTGTAGTCAATAAAGCAAAGGTACTCGGCATACTGCGCGGAAGAAATCATTGTTGATTCAACGGGCAAGACGGCGTTTACCCGCAAAACGTTGTGGAACGTAATGAGCACTGCAAGGCACGTAGAGCGCCCTGGTAATCCACTGCACCTGTATTCGTCTCCAGTCGTCTTGACTTGTCTTGCCACTGGATTCAGATGGACTCAGGCGAGAGAGTGAGGTCGACGAATTGCGCAACTCTTCCTCACTTTAATCCAATTCATCCCGGTAGTCATTCTGCATCCATATGCCAATTCAGAGGCAGATATGCAACACAATGTTTCAGCTTTCTCATATGCCTGTGCCAACTTTGGGCTCAATATCAACTTGGAGAAGACTGTATTTATGTACCAGCCAGCTCCAGGGAATAATCACACCGTGCCGAATATCAAGATTAATCGTCATAGACTAAGTGTTGTGGACAAATTCATCTATCTTGGCAGCACTGTGTCGAATGTATGGGACAGAAATGGAATAAGCCTGCAAACAAAGCTGAAAGTCTACAAAGCAGTTGTATTATCCACACTGCTATATGCTTGTGAAACCTGGACTGTTTATCAGCGACACGCTAGGAATTTAAACCACTTCCACACAGTCTGCCTTAGGAAGCTATTAAAGATTAATTGGCAAGAAAAGATCCCAGACACTGAAGTTCTAGAAAGAACGTCCATGCCCAGTATCCACACTCTGCTAATGAAGAATCAGATTCGCTGGGCTGGTTACGTAACTCGCATGCCAGATCAAAGGCTCCCTAAAAGAATTGTTTTACGGCGAGCTGCTTTGTGGTAAACGCTCCCAAGGCATCCAGAGGAAACGCTTTAAAGACACTCTGAAAATCTCACTGAAAGGTTTTGGAATTCATCTTAACACCTTGGAGACTACTGCCAAAGACCGACATTCGTCGTGTACATCATTACGGAAAGGTGCAATAACCTGTGAAGCAACGAGGACTGCAAGAGATGTGAAGAAAAGGCTGGACAGAAAAACTACTGCAGCATTCTTTGCCCACATTGTCAAAGAACATTTCGAGCCAAAATAGGCCTTATCAGTCATCTTATAACTCACGGCTCCATACTTTCAACCTCACTGGATGAAATCTAGTTTTGTTTAGTTTAGTCGATGGATCAACATCACGACACACGGGTGTAACCCATAAGTGCTCCATTCTCCTCCTAACTCAAACCTGAGTTTGGAGAAACTCAGCTCAGTGCACGAACTCCGTAGCACCGGCGAGGGTCCTGAAATACTTTGGGTAGATTTTTAACTCGAAATTTTGCCCGGGCGGCGCCGTTAGGCAACTCTTTTTCGATTTCCAACTGCCAAGGGATTCTTAACGTGCGCAACAATACACACGGGCGTCCGATCTCACTTCCCAGAGACCAGGGGACATTTTATTAATAGAAGTCCACGTGAAAAAATCCCGGTCCTTACCGGGGCTGCGTGGTCTCGAGGTATGGTGTCCGCCTCAAGTGCTGGAGGTCCCGGGTTCACTGGATGAAATGCATGGTCATCATCATCATTCTTGATGGACAAACAACAAAACAAAGATGTAGATCTTTGTTTACTTCTATAGCACGTTCAGTTACTGTTCTCGGTATATACACATCATTTACTGTACCCTTGGGTTCTGCAAACCCAAATTTGATGTATTGTCTGATCTAGAGATCATTTTTCAAAATGATGATCGACGGGAAAATGTTGATGAATTCAATCAGTTTGGCTGCAGAAAAAAAAAATGTATCCCAAAATTAAAGAAAGTGGGTCGTAAGTCATGGATGACTGGAAAATTGTTTACAACTAATGGAAACAAGAAGACAGAACAAAAATAATCTTGTCAAATATGAAGAAATTCACAGACAAGATAGAACTTTATGTAAGGAGGCAAAAGAAGCATGGCTCGAGAAAAATTGCATAGAAATTGAACAACAACACAACAGTAAAAATACCAAACCAATGCACACAAATTATACAGGAAGAGTCATAATAGAAAAAGATCAGATTTTACATATATGGTCAGATTATGTCAAAAACCTTTATGATAATAACGGAGAAGAACAGTAATAATGAAGGACCATCAATTTTGAAGATGGGGGTTCAGAATGCGCTTAACCATATAAAAAACTGGCAAGACGCGCGGTTCAGACAGCATCACAACAGAAATTATTAATGCTTTAGAAGAATAAGGAATATATAAAGTTACCAGACTACTGAATACAATATAATTTATACTGGAGATGTGACAGCACCAATACATTTTGAAGGTCGAAAGAAAGGAGGAATAGGTGACCAATCTTTCCCTCATTTGGCAAGCGACCAGCCCAGGCACCGAACCCACACCTACCGTGCATACGACATTACCATCGCACTTATTTCTTTATTCTTTCCAATAGGAATATCACGAAGTCAATATATCCTTTGAAAAAGAAGGACAACCTTCTCACCGGGGTGCCATCTTTATTCGCGCGTGATTTAGAGTCCCACGAGACTACATTTGGCGACCCTGATTGTCGTAATGAGGCTCCGCTTTTAAAGAATCCGTTGGTGGCGCCATCAGCCAGGGAATTTCAAATCAAGTCACTGATTGATTAAATTCTGTCCAGTATTGCAGACGCTCAGCGGAATTTAAGAAGCTGCTCGCTTGAAGTCGGCAGGGCATCTAAAACAGTCAGTTCAAGAAGGCACATTGCATGACAACAATACTGAGCTATTTCAGATCATGTCATTAATACAAGACAAATTTCCACAAATTCTTCGCTAAATTGGAGAAATTTAGGCAGCTAATGAAGTCTTAATTCATCATTTGTGTTTGTTTCTTTCTTCATCTGGAATTTACGAATGCTGTTGGAATATAAATGAGGGTGGTAAAATAAGAAAGGAAAGATGAAATATGACTTCTTTTATCGCAGAATGTTATTCATTCATTTAAGTCTAATAGAGGGTGTATGTTTAATAGCTGTGGGGTGTTTTGGAAATATTGCCGTTCCAAGTTTTGTATTTACCTTTTATGTTGCATAAACTCCATAGAGCGTGAGTACAAAACTTGGAACGGCAATATTTTCAAAAACACCACACTCATTAAAAAATGCACCATATAAAAAGCAGACCACAGATTATGGTTGTCACTAGGAAGAAGGAAATACCACAAAGTAATATACAGGTAAACGGAATATTCTTAAACAAGTGAATTGGTACAATTATCTTGGAACAGTTATAACATCTGATCGGAGGTGCCTTGAAGAGATTAGAACAAGAATTGCAATGGCAAAGATAGCCTTTTGCAAGATGAGAAACATCATCATCATCATCAAGTGCCCTGCCAGCTGGCGTAGGCGTTCATGACTCTCCACAGATCTCGGTCTTTGGTGTTCTGGATCAACTCTGCTGATGATATTCCTCCATGCCACCGTCTCAATCCATCTAGCATCATTTCTCTTGGTCTGCCTCTGCCTCTGCCTCTCTTCCCCTCGATCTTTCCAGTTGTCACAGTGTTCTCCAATGTCTCTCTTCTCATAACATGCACAACACAAAGAAAGCTGTTTGTCTCTTTTTTTATTGCTGCATAAAGTGTTCTAGTTTAATTAGCCACTTTCAGGCAATCGTTATTAGGTGCTCTGGCAGTCCAAGGAATTCGCAACATTCGTCTCAAAAACCACATTTCTGTTGCTCCTAAGTTCTTCCTAATTTGATCATTTACATTCCAAGATTCACTGCCGTACAGCAAAATTGATTCTGTATAGCATTTCAGCACTCTCTTGCATTCATTGATAGTGACATATTGCATAAGATATTCTTCATTTTCTGAAATGCGGCTTTTGCCTACTCTATTCTGCTATTAATCTATGTTGTACCATCTTCCATCCGATGTTATAAGTGCCTGTAGGTATCTAAAATTATCCACTTGGTTGAGAATTTCCCTTCTATTTCTATGTCACATTTTGGTGTCACCATTTCATTGATATCACAATTGTTACTATCTTGATATTCAAGGAGATTCTTTTCTTTGCACTCTCTGTTACTACATTGTCCAACAATTGTTGTAGGTCTGTTGCATTATCCGCCAACAATACTGTGTCATCTGCATAGCGTATATTGTTTATATTATAACCTCTGATTAGTATTCCTCTGTGATCTCTCTCATTATTACTTCGCTATATAGGGAGAAGAGATCCGGTGACAAGACGCACCCCTGTCGTACTCCTAGCTTTATCTGTTCGTAAGTACCCTCTTTATTTCCCATTTTACTTGCTGCTACTTAGTTCCAGTAAATATTCTTTTTTTTTTTTATTAGTCTTAAATCTTCCCATCAATGTTGATATCTTCCAACATTTTAATCAGTTCATCGTGTTTTACTTTATCAAGTGCCTTAGTATAATCTATGAAGCACAAATATTTTCCGTAATATATATATATATATATATATATATATATATATATATATATATATATATATATATATATATATATATATATATATATATATATATATATATATATATATAACATTGTTTGTACCCTTTCCTTCCGAAAAACATACTGACCAATAAAAATATGTGTTGAGATAAAGAGTGTTGAGGTGCTAAAGAGAGCCTGTACTGTTGTATGGATGTGAAGTGTGGACAATGAGCAGTCAAGCCTAGTAAATTACGAACCGCCAATAGCGACTGGGCTATTTATAGTATAGTATAGTATAGTATAGTATAGTACAGTACATTATAGTACAGTATAGTATAGTATAGTATAGTATAGTATAGTATAGTACAGTACAGTATAGTATAGTATAGTACATTATAGTATAGTACAGTACAGTACATTATAGTATAATATAGTATAGTACAGTACAGTACATTATAGTATAGTATAGTATAGTATAGTATAGTAAAAGTATAGTACAGTACAGTACATTATAGTATAGTATAGTACATTATAGTACAGTACAGTATAGTACAGTACAGTGCAGTGCAGTATAGTATAGTATAGTATAGTATAGTATAGTATAGTATAGTATAGTATAGTATAATACAGTACAGTACAGTACATTGTAGTATAGTATAGTATAGTATAGTACAGTATAGTATAGTATAGCACAGACAATAACAGTGGAAGCTTCAGCGAACTTCATCCATAAAGAAGAACAACCTTCCACAATTTAACCCTGGATCCTTCGTGAACCAGCCCTGTCCTCATGGAGATTTCTTCCTCGCGAATCCTCGTCACGACAACAAAGTGTTACAAATCAGCTAAGATCAAGTGTTAATTCTACACTCCCCAGTATTCGTGACTCGACTTGCTTCTTAAGTTGTCCTTAGTGACAAACTCAGTTCATCAAGTGGGGCGAGAAAATTAAATAAAGCACTCTAACCAAACTGGCAGACGCCATCTTGTTGGCTGCAGGTCTTTAATTAATAGGGAAATCTGGACAACGGAAGTCTAACAGCGCCTCGTTTTCATCAGCGGAAGCGGAAGTTTAGAATTCGACATTGTTGCTTTGGGAACGTTTTAGATGTTGTTAGGTGTAGACAGATAATCATATAGAAGATCCTGTCATAGCTGTTGATTTATCATCAGCGGTGGATTGGGTTTAAAATTGTTGGTTGCCAGGATAACAAGCTACTCAAATGTCAATAACACTGGTAACATATTGTCAAATATTTACGGGGGCCATTTCTTCAGGGGCGCCCACTTGCCTGCGAATCAAGCTGACATTGTGTCCAGTCTGCCTCTGTTTGTCATATTTAACCAATTAAGTTCCATGAAATGATTAATCGTCTTAAGCGAATTTTTGTATCTGCCATAGGCTTATACGAGGGTAAGTTAATAAGTAAGTCACACACGGCTGTAGAAAAATAACTATGATAAGAACTTGAAACCAGTTTATTTTTATAATACATTGTCCTTTTATTTCTCAACATAATTTCCACCAACATTGATGCATTTATCCCATTGTTTTATCAGCCCCCCCCCCCCCCCAACCGGCTGCATAGAACTGCGTGCTTTATTTTAATTTACCTGCCGTCCCACAGAACTGTGTGACTTACTTATTGACTCGCCCTCGTAAATTTGTCTACCCAGCTATGCACCGCTTTACTGGAAATCGCTAGGGGCTAAGTCCACTGAAAACTCACCTTGGCGGGAGACATTTAGCGAATGAGGCCGAAGTTGAATGTGAAGTGAAAACGTGGTTTAGAAAACAGAGCACGCAGTTCTATGCAGCCGGTTTGGGAGGACTGATAAAACGATAGGATAAGTGCATCAATGTTGGTGGAAGTTATGTTGAGAAATAAAGGGACAAAGTATTTATAAACATAAATTGGTTTCAAGTTGTTATCATATTTTTTTTTCTACAGCCATTTGTGACTTACTTATTAACTTACCCTCGTATATCGCCGAAATGTTGTCATTGCGTCATAATACAATTTGTCTGCAACTATATTAACAACTTTTAAGTCTTAATTGTGACGCACCTCTACTTCCCATGTTTTTTTTTGTTTTTTTGCCATTCATTTCTGTTTGGTCCAAACCTACATTTTGTTTGGCACAGAGTCTGCTAAAGATCACGAATTTGTGAGATTAGGCGACCAGTGCCGGTCTCCATGGCGAAGGTGTTACGGATGCGGTTCGTAATCCCGCTTACTTGCGTTCGAAACACAATTGCGTGCGATTTGGCAGCAGACCGCGTTGCGCCGGGTTTTAATGAATTGGTATAGGAGCCGGTCGGCTGAAGAAGCATTTATTTGGAGAAATTTTCAGATCTTGACAGAATTGTGAGTGACATTCTTCTGTTCCAGAAACCGTTTGATTGTAACCTTGATGATGTGTGCCAATTGAACTGCAATTGGAGGTCATTGATTTGCAAGCAATTGACTTGTCGAAAGAGAAGCATAGAGAAGGAAAACTTGTTGCATTGTACCGCTGCTTACCTGATGTTGAGTGTCAGGATCTTAAACCTGGCTCGCTAACCTAACACATGTGAGACAGTACAAGTACAACGTGATTTGACTTGAGACTCAACGACACAACGTTCAATGGATTTATTTACAGATCATATACAGTACGATGATCACTACAAGATATACTTCACACTTCAATACACTTAATACACAATACAGCTCACAGTCTATCTCTCAAGATGTCCAGACACTCGACTTTCAGGCACAGAAACCACACAACGCCTTTCTCTCATCATGCGTCCAGTCGAGTCGACGTCCCAGAGCTGTCTGCCTATAGCTCGCAACTTGCCTCCCACCTGAAGTGGCTTCACGAGGCATGCGTGCGTCTTGCGTCGTCCTTGCCTGACCGCTGGCCGTCTCGTCAGCCAGCAACCTCGCAGGCAGGTAACTACTACTCGCCTGGCGGCGTAACGAAGTTACGGCATCCCTGCTGGGGACTAAGTCGCCTGGCGGGCGTAACGATGTCACTGCATCACTGCACTACTTCTAGACTCTGACATGCTCCCCCGGCAACTTCATGAAAGATGTCATCTTTCATGTATAATATATGTACATACTGGGTTAATATTTTAACCTTGTCAGAGTCGACCCTTCTGTTGTTATATACATTGGTATCATAATACATAGAAATACACATCTGCCATAGAAACATATAAGAAATGGAAGTTGTATTCAACGACATGTGGTGTTCAACCTTTAACACTTGTCAGGTTTCATCCTCTCGATGGCTGATTACCTCAATTGCATTATTGACCCAGTCAGATCGGTAGTACCAGCTTCCAAGCATCTACCTCGCAGCCTCCAAAAAAAAACGTAATAATATGGTTCTTGAAACAAAAACCATCTGGCTAGACCGAAATACGGCTTTTACATAAGTCGCATTAAACGCTCAAACCCTGACCTCATTTGGCCAGGAGCTCTTGTGTTGGTCTGCAATGTCGGTAACACTCTAGCCATGCCCAGTAGATGGCTTCCTGGTGTGTTAACAATCTGGCAACAACATGGCTATTTATATACAACACATTACAGTATACATTTCAAATTATGGCCCTTTGTGTAATGATGTAATAACAAATAAATGAAAGGGGAATAACTTCAAAATTTATGAAATATAATATTTTACAATAATTATTCTATTTCTTAGCGTCATCGCTTGATGTTTCTTCATACTAACGAGAAAAAGTCGGTAGTATGAATACATTAATCAAGATATGATTCTAAGATTACACTACATAAATATATAAACACACAATTCGTGTATTCAACTTGTTGATTCCTAAAGATTTTAGAATCGTCATAGCTTTTTAAACTTTTATTTGTCGTCTGCTAATTTTGCTCTAAATTTCCTAACTAATCCGGAAGTACACACGAACACTAAACAGCTGATGTTGAAACTTGTAGAACACACTTGTTCCGGTCTGATGTAGTTACGGAATGTACAATGTTCTAATCGTTCATGTGTTGGATGTTTCACTGTAAAACCTTCTGGATTTCGATTGACTGCAGTGGTGTAGCTGTCAATGTTTAGGTCACACTTTCACACACGGATTTAAAATATCACTGGAAAGTTCCACACGCAGATACCACTGTCAAATTGGATAGTTCGCTTACGGTAAGTTTTTGAGCGAATGTGGCACTGTTCTTGTTTCTTAATATATACAATTAATAAAGTTCGCTTTCTACCACACACTACACAATTATACACGACAATCACTACATTAATTAGTAAAATAAGAACACTATATATATTGGGAGTAATCCCTATCACATCACATAGTAGACTTTACACAGCTTTTTGTGAATGGAAAAAAAATATTCACTGATGGATGGCTGTGTTAATCTGAGTGTATTTTACACACTGCACTCAGACATTGGTGCTTACTGGGTCGGTCGGACAACGGGACAAAAGATCGGCAATCGTGTTGGTTCTGCCTGGGATATGTCGAACCTCGAAGCTGTAATCTTGGAGTTTAAGAGACCAGCGCGCTACCATCTGGTTTGAAGGTACACCTGAATTTATAAATCGCAACGGGCTGCTGTCAGACTCCACAATGAAATGGCGTCCTAGAAGGAATCTGGACAATTTAGTTATACCCACCACTAAAGCTAGGGCTTCCAACTGAGGTATTGACCAAGCCCGTTCTCTGGGTTTCAGTTTCCTGGATACGAAGTACACAGGGATGAAGGATGTTATTGTGCTCTTGCAACAAGACTGCTCCAATCGCCACGGAGCTCGCGTCTGTACGCAATCTGAAAGGTAAATGGAGATTGGGCAATTTCAGGATGGGATTGTGTAAGCTATTATCAGAAAAACAAGATAATACTTTACGGAATGCAAATTTTAGGCATTCATTGCTTACAATTTTCTCCGGTTTATCTTTTGTTAGTAAGTTAGTAAATACTTCGGTCAGTTCGGAAAAATCAGGAATGAACTGCCGGTAATAATTTATCAGTCCCAACAAACTTCTGACTTGCTTTTTCGTAGTCGGAAGTGAGAGTTTTAGTATCTTGGACACAATGTTATCGTCTGTCGTGACAAAGCCATTGGATATTTTGTACCCCAAGAAGGATATTTCCTGGTAGGCTATGTCTACTTTTCGCAGGCTTTACCGTCAGTCCGTGCTGTCTAATGCGTTCAAATGTCTGTTCTAATGTCTTTATGTGGTCTGTCATCGTCTCTGTGTGAACACAGATGTCGTCTATATAGCAAATTATGTTAGGTATATCTACTAGTAAAAGTCGTGTCATACGTACGAATGTGGCTGGGGCATTGACAAGCCCAAATGGAAGTTTGCACCATTCGTACAGTCCCCAAGGTGTGGCAAATGCTGTCAGATGTCTGCTCTGTTCGTCTACCGCTATTTGCCAATATCCTTTAGTCATGTCTACCTTCGTAAAGAACCTAGCGTCTGTCAGTTCTGTCAGTAGATCGTCAGAGTTTGCCATTGGCTCCAGATCTAGAAGAGTTATCTTATTGAGCTTTCTATAGTCGACACAGAGTCTTATTGTGTTGTCCTTTTTGCGTACTATGACCATTGGAGATGAGAAGTCTGATTGGGATCGTCTTATGATGTTGTTTTTCTCTAAGTTGATGATCTCCTGATGTAAGTGTTCTTTGTAATGTAATGGAATGGTGTATGGTCTGCATCTTATGGGTGTGTTTGACGTGAGTGTGATGTGATGCTGTACTAATTCTGTTTGTCCTGGGTTGTTAGAGAAGATGGTGTTGTACTGTTGTATTAGCTGTTTGCAACTGTCTGTTTCTGCTTGAGTTAACTTTGGGTTGATTTTAATCTCCTTCAAGCAGTTTGTCGTGTCTAATGCAGGTGTTGGAATTTCGTCACTAGCCTCGTCATCTTCATGATCTATTATCACTGTACAAGCTGTTGTATCGTCTTGTTCGTTGTCTCTGTTGTAGTATGGTCTTAGCATATTTATGTGGAATATTTTGTGTTTGTCTTTTATTTGGATCTCGTAGTCTACAGGTGAAATCTGTCTCGTCACTTTAAAAGGTCCCTGCCAAGAATCAGTCAATAAGTGTCTGTCACTAGGTAAGTAGAAGAAGAACGTCCTGTCCAGGTGTCAACGTTATTGTCCTGTTACCTTTGTCAGCATATTGTCTATAAGTAGCACCAGATAATTTTAGTGCATTCTTTGCAATTATACAAGATTTGATGATTCTTTCACGCAATGATGTAACGTATACGTATGATGATATGGGTTTAAGTACTGGAGTGGAGTCAGTTAACATTTGATGATAAATAGTCAATGGGCCACGTGGTTTGGCACCATAGATAAGTTCCAAAGGAGAGAAACCGGTACTAGAATGTGGTACCTCGCGATAAGCAAAAAGAATAGCTGGTAGATATACATCCCAGTTATTGGGGTGCTCTTGCGTGACTTTTGCAAGCATGTGCTTTAAATCGCCGTTAAATTTTTCTATAATTCCACTAGAGTGAGGATGGTACGGGGAATTGAAACATTGCTTCACTCCCAACATTTTGGTGAAAGCTTGGGTAGATGCGGCGATAAACTGAGTGCCCCTATCTGATTGGATAGTGTCTGGAAATCCTATCCGAGAAAAAAATATGGAAGAAAACTTCCATTATATCATTGGCAGTTATGTTCTTTAGCGGAATAGCTTCCGGCCAGCGGCTACATTGATCAATGACAGTTAGAATATATTTATTCCCTCTAGTTGTTGTATGATTGAGAGGGCCCACTATGTCGACAGATAATTTCTCAAAAGGTCGACTGGCTAAGTCAGTAACTTGTAACTTTGCCTGTGGGTGTTTACCTTTTTTTACCAGTTTTTGGCAGATGTCACAACTTCTGCAATATTGTTTAATGTCATTGCAAAATTTGGGCCAATGAAACTGTGTTAATAATCTTGATCTGGTCTTAGCGTATGCCATATGCCCTGCAAGCGGTATATCATGGGCAAGATGTAAATCTTGCTTACGATAATTAGTTGGCAAAACAGTTTGCTCTGTTGTGTTGTCACCTCTGGTATAATACCTAGTGAGGATATCATTTTTCACAGCAAAATGCCATTTTGCATTCTTGGTTACCTTTGGCTTTTGGCCGATCAGATTAAAATATTTTGACAATGAAGGGTCAGCCTTTTGAGCTGTTACAAACGTCTCCTTCATGGTGTTAGTAGGTAGTGATAGCCTCAGTTTGATTACTTTCATCTTGCACTCTAGCAGTAGATCTAGGTTACTGCGTTCACACATTCAATGATATCAGATGGTGATGAAACAATGTTATCAATGATGTCATGAGATCTTAGTGCTACATTAGCTACCATACATTCATTAGGTGGTGTAACATTATCAATGATGACATTGGATGGTGATGTTATGCTATCATCAATACACAGAGATGTTATGTCATGAGGTTTATCATTCACCTCTGGTAAATTTCCAATTATTATATCACACACTGGGTTTGTTAATGCAGCGCACTTTACTTTCCCAGTGAGGAAAGGTGTTTCAATATATGCCCATGCTAGTGGGTACTTTTCAATATTGCCTGAGAATGTTCTGCATGTTACGTGCCTGCCTGTATAGTCTGTAGGCATTATGAACGTTCTCTTCAGACCAATAAGTGAGCTTCCCGTGTCTCGAAGGACTGTAGCAGACTTGCCATTCACGTATCCGTGATGGATGTTTATCCTGCCTTTAGAATCTACTACCAAATTAGCTTCTTCATTGGCAATAGGAATGGAGTGGCCGCATGTTAAAATGCCATCTTCATAAAAGGTGTTACAAACAGTACATTTATTTGCGTTAAACATGTCAAAAGCCTGTGCTGAGTTCACAGGATGTTTCTCTGATTGTTCTTCATCTGACGATGAACTGTCAAACAAGGCGGCATTTGCTTTGTTGGTCATTTGCCTACCTTTACAATCATGGCGATAGTGTCCGTACGCCTTACAGAGGAAACATTTACGCAAATTTCTGAAGGATCTACGCTCCTTATCTTGTCTGTTTACCATGTTTTGTAGATAAGTATGATATGCGGGGTTCTTGTCGCACATCTCACCTTGATGATGTGAAATTTTACAATATTTACAGTGATTATACTTCTCAGATGTAGGCTTATGAGGTTTCTGCCTACTATAGGGTTTGTCATAGTTAGCCGATGCTACAAAATTTATGTCAGTAGCTTCACTGGCAAAACAATGTTTGTTGGCTGTGTAATACGCCGAACCACGTCTCTCAATCTCATCTACACTAGTGCATTCATTCTCCTGCAAAAATTTTGAAAATGCTGATGGAATGGATGAAATGACTTTATCTCTAATGATCAGATCTTCTAATCTTTGATAATTTTTGTCAATTTTAGCTGCTGAAGTCCATTTGGTAAATATATCTCGGACTAAGCAGAGGTAATCAGAGAACGTTTGAGTCGGTTTTGGGCTCAACTTGCTGAATTGTTCTCTGTAACCTGCCTCATCTAACATAAAATGTGCCATAATCTTTGATTTCAGATAATGGTAGTCTTTTCTGAGGTCTTTGGGGATGGTCTCAATGACTTTAAGAGGCTCCCCTGATAAACTCCTCATATAAACAATATTCCATTCAGACAGTGGAACCTGGTAATGTTCCATTAAAGTCTCAAAATTTTGGGTAAAGGCTGCGATGCAGTCACCCGAGGTATAATTACGTACAATACCTTGATATTTCTTGTACTGGTTTTCTTTCTCCAGTCTCTCAGATTTCTTAGACTCTTTGTTAATGGCAGTCTCAGTATCAAGTTGTTTCATCTTTAACTGTAAATCCAGTTCTTCTCTCTTACTCTGAGCTGCTATTTCTGCCTTCTTTAGTTCAATATCTAATTCGGCTTGCTTTGTCTTTGCAGCCAGTTCTAATTCGGCTTGCTTTGTCTTTGCAGCCAGTTCTAATTCGGTCTGTTTTGCTGCAGTTGCTGCCTCTGCTTGCTTTAAGGCTGTTTCTGCCTCTACTTGCTTGGCAGCCCTTTCAGTCTCTGCCTGCTTTAAAGCTCTTTCAGCTGCTCTTTCTTCGCGTTCTTGGTATTCAGAGTATTTCTTCTCACTCCACTTCGTTAACTCATCACCTGTTAACTGTAACTTTAACCCCATATCGATGAAATCATTTAATGAAGACATGATGGAAAATGTCAATGAAATACCAGCCACACAATTTGTTATAAGTGGTTAGTAAAGTAAACAATTTACAATTGTGTTCTATTGACAATACGTGCCTAAATTTGCATCCTTAAAGTATATGAAAAGAAAAATATACTCAAGTGCCCTGGATGCGGTGAAGAACGGTTGGAAATCGGGCTAGGAACTGTAGGGTCGCTACTTCGAAACACAAATGACCTCTACGCGCAAGGGTTTCAGATGGTACGGAAAACCTGCTTTGTTTTTGGAGGAAATAAATTAGCGTCTATTTGATGTGGTGTGCCTGCTTGTCACTAAGTATTGATTAGGTTTGTATGGCGTTGAGTGTAATTGTAGGTCGTAATTTTGTCCGTCAACAATTTTTTTTTTTCAAAACACAAGTCACTTTCTTTCCCAAAACTTTCTGCGTTCCACAACTCAATTCACAAAGACAATCTACATATATCTCAACACTCTACAACATTGATGACACATCACTTACATCAAGATGACATTCAGTAAGGACATAGACATCAAGTTTACAAGATGGCGACAAGGTCACAATGGCGACAAGATCACAATGTCGACAAGGTCAAAACGGTGACAAGTTCAACAATCACAAATGTTTTACACGTTTACAAGATCAAACAATATGTATGCACTGTACGTTTACATTTAGTCTCCATGTTTAAACAATGTAGTAATATATCAAAATGAGCCTTCCACGATCACATTTACATGTACCTATAAAGTTTGACAAAAATTCTAAGTTCACAAACTCTAGTTTTAAATGTTAATTACATAAACACGTTCATTTCAAAGCCGGACGAATGCCACCACGTCCACACATGTCAGGGTCTTAAACTTGGCTCGCTAACCTAACACATGTGAGACAGTACAAGTACAACGTGATTTGACTTAAGACTCAACGACACAACGTTCAATGGATTTATTTACAGATCATATACAGTACGATGATCACTACAAGATATACTTGACTACTTCAATACACTTACATACACAATACAGCTCACAGTCTATCTCTCAAGATGTCCAGACACTCGACTTTCAGGCACAGAAACCACACAACGCCTTTCTCTCATCATGCGTCCAGTCGAGTCGACGTCCCAGAGCTGTCTGCCTATAGCTCGCAACTTGCCTCCCACCTGAAGTGGCTTCACGAGGCATGCGTGCGTCTTGCGTCGTCCTTGCCTGACCGCTGGCCGTCTCGTCAGCCAGTAATCTCGCGGGCAGGTAACTACTACTCGCCTGGCGGCGTAACGAAGTTACGGCATCCCTGCTGGGGACTAAGTCGCCTGGCGGGCGTAACGATGCCACTGCATCACTGCACTACTCTAGACTCTGACATGAGTTTCCGAAGCTGAACAAATTTTCAGATGGTATGGCTTGAGTGTTTGGTACAACTTATGTCTCTGAGCAAACAGTTTTAAAAATGAAGTATGTGAAGTCAACACATCGAACGAGATTGACTGATGCACATCTGAAAGCAATTATTTTGACTGAATGCAGCAATTCCAAACCAAATCACTGATAATATCTTGAAAGCCAAATATCAGTTTAACAAATCTCACTATCCTTTTTTACTGCTTAGTTTGTGTAATTCGGATAAGTGCACACTAGATTTGATGTAACTATCTTTTTGCTAACTTCGCCTTCTTTGATAACATATTTTAGTAAATAAATATGTTGGTTGTCTTTGTTTTTTGTGCATTGCACACCACTCACCCATGATTAACTTAGTTCTTAGTCTTTTTTCCCTGAGCTTTCTTTCTGGCTTGCAAGTATTGTTAAAGTTCGTTGCATATCCTTTACTTGATGTTTGCAGTCAACACCAGCATTGTTTACTATTGCTAATGTCTTGGCAAGTTTATGTTCAGTAGTTTGCCATTGCTTTCTGAGCGACCGGCACCCATACCATAGCGTTAAAAAAACGCATCGCACGCAGCTGTGTTTCTAACGTGGGTATGCGGAACTACGAACCGCGTCTGTAAAACCTTCGCCACGGAGACGGGCGCAAGTATTGTACAGAATGGGTATGCGGCCCGCGCTCGTCATTCTATCAGTTATCCGGCCCGCTGTGAAAACAATTTTGGTGACCCCTGGCATATAGCATTATTCTTCTTCAAACGAGAACAGTATATGTTACGGTAGATGCCCGAAGGTCCAGCGTTACCACCCAGATCCTTGTCTGACCGAGGGAAATGATCTGACTTTAAGGGATATCATTATCATCATGATCACAACACCACGGTCATCATCGTTATGTTCAACCTCCACACAGGTCAGATGGACTTAGAAGTTTACTTTCATTTTAGTCAGTCTATCATGTCATTCGTGGCTCTGTCATACCATTTTAGTCCTCCGTAATTGTTTGAGATTTACAACAATCCATAAAGGAATATGCAGGTGTAGGTGCAGTCTTACTGCCACCGTTGCCAACAGCATGGGAAATCTTCCTTGGCTACTGAAGAAAGAGTCTGAACTGTGAGAAAGTCAGGAATGCAATGATTTTGACCCTTATTTCTGATTTCATACTCCGATTCACATTCACACGTGTTTATGACTTCTAGGGATATACGCGTTAAACAGCCAGTTGCCTGGGACTTAAACATTTAACTAATGCATTAAGAGACCACTGACCGAATAAACACTGAACATAGAACGCATGCGCCGTCACCCTCTGCCCACTGTATGCCATTGATAAATATAGACTTCATGTAATAGTAATAAAAACTACGCAAAATCCACACTATACAACATCTATACTAAATAATTTCCGGTTTCAAGATGGCTGCTGGCGGTTGTGTAATGTTGAAATCGCTCTATTTTTCACGTAGGAGGTGGATAATTTCATTTAGTGCGTGCGATTTCTGCGCTAGGGTGTAAACCAGAAGTTTCTTCTCAAGATTATCGCCGGTGCTACGGAATTCATGCATCTGAGCAAATCAATCCTTTAGTGTTTTCCGTAGCGTGTTGGGTTACTGTGTTGTTTTCTGGATTCTTCAAAATGGCGGACGAGCGTGTGTGCCCTGTACATAAGGTAAACAAACCGTTTCGACTTTTAAGGCGCGGTCAACGACGTAAGAGACAAGGTGGATGGGCCGGTGTCAGACGCCACAGATGCAAATGCGACCGACTAGGCCTCAAGTATACGCGTATTTTATATTAGAATTGTGCCAGCGCTAAACAACGTGGCCCTATGTTGAAAAACCTGGCATACAGGAACGATGTAGTTGGCTTCAGGAGACGAGACTGGGCGTTAATAGTACACGCATATTGCCGGTTTCAAATGTTTTTACAACAGGCGACACCTGGGGATGACGATTCTGATTCGAGCAAGTATAGTAGCTTGAGAACTGGACATGTCCAGGTGGGACAGTGACGAGATACAATTACGGGCTGTTAGTTTTCACTCCGGTCTACCATACCTGTTGGTGATTGCTTATGCCTGTGACGCGAGTGTGGATTCCCATAGATGGCAGTGTTTGAATGACATATCATGTCACGAGAGAAATGTCATTTTCTGTGGCGATTTCAACGCTAAGGGAAAATCATGGGGTAACACTTCTTCCAACACACAGGGAAGGAGGGGGGGGGGGGGGAGAGGGATCTCGAGGCGTCACTTGAAACCAGTGACCTTGTGTTTATCAACAGTGGATTTGTCACTAGGATAGCAAGTCATCCAGGTGACGAAAACAGTGTTATTGATCTCGCGCTGGTGTTTCCGTCACTCACTACAGTGTGTAGATGGGGTGTCCTAGGACACCATGGCAGCGACCACCACACTTGCAGTATATTTTTCGAGAACGGCAGAACCAGGAAGCACAAATCAACGGTCAAGACCTTTATGTATGACAGTTCAGGGCAAGATGTGGTGAGTATAATAAGGCGTTACAAGCGCAGGAATAGTCATGGCAGGAAAAAAAAATAATCTGCGAACAGCCACCTTGGTGGAATTGTGAGGTGGAGAAGGCCTGGGTGGATAAGCGTGGTGCTGTAAGGAAATGACAAAACGCCAAGAAGAACATAGCTGCCCATCCTAGTCTTATTGTGCAATTGGATAGAGAGATGGACACCAAAGTTAGCTATTAAAAAAACTTTTTTAAATGGTTAAAAGTGAAAAATTGGCAGAGTTGTGACAAAGAATAAGCAATGACAAGTCACTGAAATTGTTCTGTCCATTACATAAAAGTATGAATGGAGTAGTCAAGAATATGAGTGTTCCTGACTTCCACAGTGCTGACCTTATCTGGCAGAGGTCTGGCAAAGCCCTCTTCGAACACTATCTAGAGCAGAGCAACCAGACAGACATGAGAGGCCGAAATTTTGCTAAAAAGTTTACCTCAGCAGAACATTGCAATTGAAGACACAGTGACAGTGAAAGTGATCAGGGCTTTGCTTCGACGAACAAGAAACATCTTACCGGGGCCACATGGCATAAGATACAACGACAGCAATAGGTGTACCGACAACGAGCTAGAGAAACTAGCAGACATGTACAACAACAGTATAGGGAGTGCTAGCATCAAGGAGGAGTGGTTACACAGCTGTCTGATTCCCTTGCCGAAGCCTGGCAAAGACCACACAAATATTCAGGGATATTTGGTAATAACCATACATAATACAATAGGCAAGCTGCTGGAGAAGATAATTGCCAGGAAAATATCAAGCCAGCTAGAGAGGCAAGGTTGTTTCCCACCTACCCTGGGAGGGTACCGTCCAAACAGAGAAACCTGGACCAATGCAGCAGTTTTTGCCCATGTCTATGAATGTTTCCACTCAGGCATTGAAACATATGCTGCGGCGATTGATCTTGAGGATGCGTCCTATAGAGTAACATTGGATTTTTTTAAATGTTTCAGCTGCTTGAATTCAAAATAAATCCTTTCCTCCTGAATTGGATCGCTGTAGCACTCTTCCAACGGAAAGTAGTTTTTAGATGTGGCAGTTGGACTTCTGAACCAACAACAACATATCCGGGCCTGCCACGGGGATCACAATTATTCCCGGTGCTTTTCAACGCCTACACTGCTAGAATTACCAGCGAGTAGGTCACTGGGCTGGTGAGAACATTGTTTCGTCAGGATAAGGATAGTGATCGGGTTGCTGAGGAACTACAAACCGGACTAACTCGCCTAAGCACTTGGTGTGTGGAATCTGGGGCAATGGTCAACCCAACGAAGGCAGCAGTGACATGGTTCTCTTTGAATAACTATATTGTCAACACTCCAACACCAACTGTAATGCTGTGTTCAGAGACTGTGGAAAGAACGCACGCAATGAATTACTTGGGGATACGTTTTCATCGAAGCCTTGCGTAAAATTAGCACATAGACCAGGTGATAACTAAGGCCAAGCGGGGCTTGGCTGCGATGCGGGTGATGGCGACAGCAAACTGAGCAGCGCCATCTATGTCTTCTATATGAGGGGCTGGTTGTCGTGGATTTCCTTTATAGTGTCGTCCCTGGAGTGAGGGGAATCAACACCCACATTATTTTTAACCCCATATCATTATTCTGGAGAATCACCAGATTCCGTCCACACACTCTTTCAGCCAATGGATACCTCTCTCTCTCTCTCTCTCTCTCTCTCTCTCTCTCTCTCTCTCTCTCTCTCTCTCTCTGTCTCTCTCTCTCTCTCTCTCTCTCTCTCTCTCTCTCTCTCTCACCCACCCCTGGATCATGCCCCCTCTAACACTTCCCCAAGACAACATACTAAACAACTCTAGCTTCTAAAAATTAATAACACATTAATTTAATGAAGAAAAGTGTATGTATGTGAGAAGTGTATGAGTAGAATGTATGTCGTATACTCTAGTGTGTCTGCAGAATCAGACCGAACAGCTCAGGAGCCAAGTCCTATCATCCCGGTAAGGACTACACAACATCATCAGAGTCAGCACAAAATGACCTCACCAAACGATGTGTCCCTCCTGTTGAATATCTCCAGTAGCTTTTGATAACCACGATACCTGATCACCAATCTGAGATATAATTGGGTACTGATCCCAAATTGATCATACACAATGTTCCCTAAATGTCCTTAGAGTCGGAGACTTCACAATCCCTGCACCGTGAAAACATGGAACACTGTCCCTTGAAATAACATTATTTCCTTCTAAAAAATGTCCTAAAGTTTTCACCCTTACACAGTTATTGTACATAGTCTCATAGGAATATACTAATTTCATAGGAATATACTAATTTCCCAAATGGTCCCTATTGTTCTTTTCCCATGTGATGTGGAAAAACAAATACTATTGTTCTGTTCACATGTGATGTGGAAAACAACTACTATTGTTCTGTTCACATGTGGTGTGAAAACACAATCATTATCATTATGTTCACATGTGGTGTGAAACAACAATCACTATCGTTAAGAAGTCATCCTGTCGGATACTTATGTGTATCGGCTCAACAGAGCCCTGTTTCTTCAGACCCTTTCTATTATAGGCCCAGTGCAAAGGCCACTGAATATATCTTCCTGCACCAGTTTATCCATGATCTGAATATTGTGATGTTTCAATTGGTTTTCTTGATAACCTGAGGGAACCTGTGAAAGAAAGAGAGAACACACACCTGGTGAGAGCAACCGAACACTGATCCCTATTAGATGAATGTAGGCCGATGACCTCACACAGATATATACAGTGAACCAAACTCTGCCATGGGACAGAGGAGCTCATCACATCGGTCCGAATCAGGGTAAGACAAGGAAAGACCAAATGTAAAGTGCAGAACCCCGTAGACCCCCACTGGAAGATCCCACCATTGGACATTTCCCCTATCCCCCAACCATCCTCAATCCTTCTAAATATCATCCCACTTCACTATTTCCAACCGGCTGAGCTAATTGACGTCTCACACTAGTTAATTTTAACAAGGCGACTTCCTACTGTCGCCGACACTCCTTGAATACCTAACCACAACGCAACAACACTATGTTAAAGTCCTACACTCTATTTATCACTAGACTGTTCTACATTATTTACATCTAATGGCTATCTCTAAATACCTTATGAAATCCTAGCTCAATCCTGAATTGAATCTACACTTTGCCATGAAAGACACATGTTCCTCAACGTTAATTGATACCGAACACTCGAGATTCTTTTCAATATTAGAACCGAGCCAGCTAACACGTCAGTCTAGTTAAAACACATTCTTCACACTGGCGGCACAAGTTTGTTTTCATACAGCCTGGGATTGTCCTAGTAACGTCATTCGGTGTCAACAACAGGTGTCCCCAGGGGCAGACAACACGTCCCTAACTTCACAAGAAGAGTTGTCTCTCTTCTTACAACTAACGCACCCGTCTTTTCTTTCAACTTGCGATTCGGCAAAACAACAGGCCGACATATTTTCCCATTTCCTAGGGAATTCTCAAAGACTGGCGGTTTCCTTTGATCCGCTGTGAGTGTGTCCCCACTAGTAACAAACAATTGCAGCTGTGAATACAATTGTCTCTGTTATTTTATCATCTTATCGTTCATTATAGTGGTTCAGTGACACTGGCCATGTCTGTTTTTAAGTATGCGATAGCATCCTGACTCTCAGCCGTAAGCAGATGGAAAGGATGGAAAGGATACAGAACGAAGCTATGATATGGGAATTATTCTTGGATGTACAAGAGATACAGCTTGCAGGACGATGCGCATTCTTCTTGATTTTCCAATCATTGGAGACAGAATACAAATTTGCAGAGCACGTGCCTACCTCAGAGTCAATGCAAACACACAGCATCTACTGCATAATGAAATTAAGAAGGTAAAGGGCATCGGGTTGAAAAGAGGAAGGTCGTAAATGTGTCTAGCCGAAGACATTCTTCAACAGGTGTGTTGGGACGCAGAGGTGTTTCCAAGGCACCAGGGCCGGGTTATATACTGGCCAAGACCTATTGACGCGTCCTCGCCGAGCGTCCTGGGCAACAGGTCCCTTCGGGGTCCTGGTTGAAGTCAATAGGATCGCCGATTCCTCCGAAGTCGGAGAGTGTCTGCCTGTATGGCGAGGAACCACCAGTCTGCACACCAATAAGCCAGACATGGGACAACGGATACTCACGCAAACCTCAGGTCCTGTATGACATCACACTGATGTTGGACAACAGGAAGCCTTCATTCGACATACAGGACTTTGCGTTGGAGCTCAAGCCAACGAACACAAGCAAGCAAGCAAGCAACAGGTGTGTTAAATTGAGGCCTTAGAACCTGGTGAGGAGTGGTTACAAGTGCCAACAGATTTCTGTACGTCCTTTTAAGTTTGCATCTAACTAGACAGAAAATGCAGACAAGAGTCAATGCAAACACACAACATTCACTGCATAGTGAAATTAAGAAGGTAAAGGGCATCAGGTTAAAAAGAGGAAGGTCGTAAATGGGTCAAGCCGAAGACATTCTTCAACAGGTGTGTTCACTTGGGGCCTTAGAACCTGGCAAGGAGTGGGTACAAGTGTGAACATATTTCTGTACGTCCTTTTCAGCTTGCATCCAACTAGACAGAAAATGCAGACAAGAAAATCCGGCTGCTGTGGAGACTGATATATAAGAGTTGACCTTAGAGAATTAGTTAGACGGTGATGCTGTCATTTACGCAGAAGGGTCGGTCGTTCGACGAGTGAGACGTTCATGGGGCTTTACGGCTCAGGCCGGAGGGAGAATTGTGAAGGAGGATTCTGGAGCTTTTTCTTTGACCACAAGTAGCCTGACTATGGAAGTCATGGCAGTAAGTAAAGCAATAACATGGCTCGAGACACGGACATTCACTAGGGCATATTTCCTTAGCGACTAAATGAGCATGATCAAGAAGAGAGATGAAGTGGATCCGAAGCGAGCGATTGCTGTCTCTGGAGAGGTCTCAGCTGGGAAAAATTAGTTTCATTTAAGTGCCAGGGCATGCGGGTGTGCAAGGAAATGAGCCGGCTGACGAGCTCGAAGGTAAGGCTACTGTGGAAGATGGACGCGCCATGGACCAGGCTTACATTCTGAATTCTTTACGAGAAGTAAATCGTTCGCAAGAACCAAGTGATCCCCCCCCCTCTCTCTCTCTCTCTCTCTCTCTCTCTCTCTCTCTCTCTCTCTCTCTCTCTCTCTCTCTCTCTCTCTCTCTCTCTCTCTCTCTCTATCTATCTATCTATGTATCTATCTATCTATCTATCTATCTCTCACACACACACGCACACACACACACACACACTAACGGTTTTCATTTGACACCCCCTCGTATATCACGAGCAGACACAGAACGAGCCAGTGGCCAGTGGCTCAGTTGTCATCGTCATACACTGTGGCACATCCTTGCTAAGTCTGAGTGGGGCAGAGTGGTATCGGGGTATGGTGTCCGCCTCAAATGCTGGAGGTCCCGGGTTCAAGCCCCAGTGAAGACCGGGATGTTTTCACGTGGACTTCTAGTAACAAAATATCCCCTGGTCTCTGGATAGTGAGATCGGACGCCCGTGTGTATTGTTGCGCACGTAAAAAATCCCTTGGCAGTTGGAAATCGAAAAAGAGTAGCCTAACGGCGCTGCCCGGGCAAAACTTCGAGGTAAAAATCTACCCAAAGTATTTCAGGATCCTCGCTGGTGCTACGGAGTTTGTGCACTGAGCTGAGATTCTCTGGACTCAGGCTTGAGTTAGGAGTAGAACTGAGCACGTAAGGGCTACACCAGTGTGTCGTGATGTTGATCCGCCGACTAACTAACTAACATGATAAGTCTATGGGGACTTAAAGCTCTAGCAAAAATATATTATCAGGGATCTTACCCTATTTGGACAACAATCACATTCAAATTAATATCCGAATTGGGACCAATTCGGTCACGGGATGTTAATCTGAGTCAGGCGATTGACCCTGATATAACTTCTCTTCTGAGGTTGAACGGGGTAGGGATAATGGTAGACTGAAATCATGCTGCTTGGTGTCTACGTAGGCAAGAGTCTTTAATTGCTTAACCTGACGCCATCCTCTCCCTGCAGACTCTTGTCAATCCACCCAGTGGTGTGTCCTGTACAGAATCTTGGCGCCATAATCGTTAATCAAAAATTCCCTCTGTCGTTATCTTGTTTCCATCGATATGGTGGTATTTCTCTTATGCACGTCCAAGGTACACTGCCTTCATATGTGTGTTTTTTTTCCTCTATACTTTCGTGTTTTTTTTTTAGATGTCTAAATTATTTCATTTTACTCATGGAGATTAGCATGGCCGCTCTTACATTTACGGTGCGCTGATGCCGAGATAGCGTGATCAACCCCAACACAGGTCAGTTAGATTAAAATGTTGACTTCTCGTCCTTGACTTGGCAACGTAAATTATAAGTACATCTGATGTCGGAGTGGGTTCACATTATGGCGAAGAACACTGGTAATACGGAAAGCTAATCCACACGCAAAAATCAGTCCAGTGTTACTAGAAGTAGTAGTAGTACGTATATGGACTACGCTGAGTTCAGTGTTACTTGAAGTAGTAGTAGTACGTATATGGACTACGCTGAGTTCAGTGTTACTTGAAGTAGTAGTAGTACGTATATGGACTACGCTGAGTTCAGTGTTACTTGAAGTAGTAGTAGTACGTATATGGACTACGCTGAGTCCAGTGTTACTTGAAGTAGTAGTAGTACGTATATGGACTACGCTGAGTTCAGTGTTACTTGAAGTAGTAGTAGTACGTATATGGACTACGCTGAGTTCAGTGTTACTAGAAGTAGTAGTAGTACGTATATGGACTACGCTGAGTTCAGTGTTACTTGAAGTAGTAGTAGTACGTATATGGACTACGCTGAGTTCAGTGTTACTAGAAGTAGTAGTAGTACGTATATGGACTACGCTGAGTTCAGTGTTACTTGAAGTAGTAGTAGTACGTATATGGACTACGCTGAGTCCAGTGTTACTAGAAGTAGTAGTAGTACGTATATGGACTACGCTGAGTTCAGTGTTACTTGAAGTAGTAGTAGTACGTATATGGACTACGCTGAGTTCAGTGTTACTTGAAGTAGTAGTAGTACGTATATGGACTACGCTGAGTTCAGTGTTACTTGAAGTAGTAGTAGTACGTATATGGACTACGCTGAGTTCAGTGTTACTTGAAGTAGTAGTAGTACGTATATGGACTACGCTGAGTCCAGTGTACTTGAAGTAGTAGTAGTACGTATATGGACTACGCTGAGTTCAGTGTTACTTGAAGTAGTAGTAGTACGTATATGGACTACGCTGAGTTCAGTGTTACTTGAAGTAGTAGTAGTACGTATATGGACTACGCTGAGTTCAGTGTTACTAGAAGTAGTAGTAGTACGTATATGGACTACGCTGAGTTCAGTGTTACTTGAAGTAGTAGTAGTACGTATATGGACTACGCTGAGTTCAGTGTTACTTGAAGTAGTAGTAGTACGTATATGGACTACGCTGAGTTCAGTGTTACTTGAAGTAGTAGTAGTACGTATATGGACTACGCTGAGTTCAGTGTTACTAGAAGTAGTAGTAGTACGTATATGGACTACGCTGAGTTCAAAGCAACGAACGAAAAAAATAAACTGTTTTCCCCTCATTTTTTCTTGTCATAGTAACTAAGCCGGCTCTGTGGCGAAGGAGTTACGGATGATATTCGTGATGCCGCATACCGTGTTGGAAACACAGCTGCAGGGGATTTGGAAGCAGACCGCCTTACGTTGCTTTCTATACAATACTATGAGCGCTGGTCGTTCAGAAAGCAATGGCAAACTACTGAACGTGAAACTAGCATAGGAATCACAAACGGCGAAACAATGTTGGAGTTGACTGCTACGTCCTGTGAAGGATATGCTACTAACTAACCAGCAATATTCATGATTATTGAGAGGATCTCTGTACAGAGACAATGGCTACGGTCATCAGCCAGCATGGTCAATGTCAAGGGGAAAAAAAGCATAGGCGACTACCCGCGACTACCTTTTTTTTTTTTTTACCTAAGCCCAGACAATAACAGCATCTCCAGCATTGACACAGGATTTGCACTTGGTAGATTCGGTTTTGTGATTTGACAAATCATGATGAACTTGGCATCTGTAAATAAGGTAGTTTGCCATTACTTTCCTTCCTGTTAGCACACTGTAACATCCAAGTGAATGGACATATTCTTAAACAGATGAATAGGTATAACTATCTCGGAACAGTTGTAACATGTGAAGGAAGATGCCTTGCAGAGATTAGATCAAGAATTTCCATGGCAAAAGTGAAACATGGACAATTAACAGACAAGCTTAGAAACCTCCAATGGCGGTGGAATTGTGGTTTTTGAGAAGAAAAAAAAAAGTGCAAAGAATATCATGGGCGACCAGAAAATCAAACGAGACAGTTCTTCAAGAGAAACATGAAAAACGGAGATTGATTGGAGATATTAGACGTAGAAAGTCAAGATGTTTTGGACATGTTATGAGGAGAAATGGAATTGAAAATTGAGTGACAACAGGCATGCTTGATGAGAACAGAGCAAGAGGAAATCAAAGGGATAAATACCTTGATGGTTTAACAGCATGCATTGGTCGAGACAAGATCACAGTTCTGATTCGAGATTCTGGTCACCTGTGAGATGGCGAACCGTGACCGCCCATGCCTATCGGCGTGGCACTTAATGATGATGATAAGATGCGATTATTGCACACAGAGAGCAACCAAGGTTAGAATTCATCATCATCATGTGCTATGCACATTAGCGTGGTCGGTCATGTTTCGCCATCTCACATGATCACTAAAGTCGTGGATCAGCTCTGTATTCTTGCCTCGACTATGCAACATGGCCAGGCCATCGAGATATTTATTTCTCTGCCTTCCCCTTGTTCTTTCCCCCTCAATCTTGCCAGTTGTCACCAGGTTCTTTAATTTCTTTCTTCTCATAACGTGTCCAAAATGTTTAGACTGTCTACGTATAAGTTCTCTAATCAGTTTACGTTTCTCGTCTGTTTCTTGTAGGACTTGCTCATTGGATTTGCTGTCTGTCCGTGGCATTCTTTGCATTTTTATCAGAAACCACCTCTCCACTGCCATTAGATGTGATTTCTACTGTCCCTCTGTCTGTCTGTTGGTTTATCTGTATATTGATTTGTGTTAAAATGTGAACAGTCGAATACAATGACTAACTTAACAAAGCACATTGTATGTCTTTGTTAATTGTTCACCAGATTTCCTTTTGTTTTCCTCACTGTGATTGTGTTTTTTTTTATTCATTCATCCTTTAACTGTGTACCTGTTGTGGATTGTGTTTTATTTATGTATTCAACATTTAAATGTGTACATGTTGTGGATTGTGTTTTATTTATGTATTCAACATTTAAATGTTGTGGATTGTGTTTTATTTATTCATTCAACTTTTAAATGTGTACCTGTTGTGGATTGTGTTTTATTCATTCATTCAACTTTTAAATGTGTACCTGTTGTGGATTGTGTTTTATTTATGTATTCAACATTTAAATGTGTACCTGTTGTGGATTGTGTGTTATTTATGTTTTCAACATTTAAATGTGTACATGTTGTGGATTGTGTTTTATTTATGTATTCAACATTTAAATGTTTACACGTTGTGGATTGTGTTTTATTTATGTATTCAACATTTAAATGTGTATCTGTTGTGGATTGTGTTTTATTTATGTATTCAACGTTTAAATTTGCACATGTTGTGGATTGTGTTTTATTTAATGTATTCAACATTTAAATGTGTACCTGTTGTGGATTGTGTTTTCTGTATTGATCCATCCTTTAAATGTGTACCTGTTTTTGTTCGTGTTTTATTTATGTATTTATGTAGCCTTGTTTCATTCTGTGTAATTACACGCGAACTATTTTATGTGAAGCGGACGTTTAGTGAAGTGGTCAGGCAGCTACGCTAGTAACATCACAAGCGCGGTTGGACGAGGCTTCGCCGAGTGCGTTCATCGTCCACTAGAGTGAGGGAAAGAGGTGCCACCTATTCCACCTATGTTCTATTTACAGAAAGGAGCTCGGAAAGAGAAAGCCACAAGAATTGAACCTCGACCCTCCACGGCAATAGATAATTGACTATTGCTATCACATCACATACCCGTAGCAGGAAACTGCTTCGTTACATATTTTTATAGCGGGCGCGTTAGTGAAATTGATAGGAAGCAGCGCCGATAATGTCATGGCCGCGGTCTGCCGTGGGTTCGTCGTGTTGCTAATTGAGGCAAAGACCGGCCATCTATTCCTTCGTGCATTCAGACCTGCAGGATTTGACGACTTTATCACAACATAGGCCCGTAGGAGTTACTTCATCAGGACCATTTTTGTTTAAATACGACTTATGTATCCTCTTTTCCTACTCTTCTTCTTTTGTCTTGCATTTGCCAGTGGAAAAAACTCCCTAAAAAACTAATGCCGAGGCCGTTGAAGACTTCTTAATGACTGGCTAAATTTAGCAGCAACAGTTTTCTACAGGATGAGGCAGAAATTCTCACACCACCCCTCTTACGACATGTATGGTAGGTTACAGTGCTACTATTTTTTGCTTCGCTACTGTATGATAAATTACAGAGGGGGGAGGGGGGGGGGCTGAGAAGTCTCAATATATGGTGTCCGCCTCGAGTGCTGGAGGTCCCCTCTTCAAGTCTCGGTGAGGGCCGGGATGCTTTCACGTGGACTTCTAGTAATAACATTTCCCCTGGTCTCTGGGTAGGGAGATCGGTCGCCCGTGTGTATTGTTGCGCACGTTATAAATCCCTAGGCAGTTTTTCCCCCTCGCATATCCTTTACAGGACATTGCAGTCAACACCAGCATTTTTCAGCTGCTGTTGATGTCTTGGGAAGATTACACTCAGTAGTTTGCCATTGCTTTATGAGCGACCAGCTCACATACCCCCGTAAGTAACCAACGCGACGCGATCCGCAGTCAAATCTCGCGCATCTGCGTTACCCACCCTTAGCAGTTGGAAATCGAAAAAGAGTAGCATAACGGCGCTGCCCGGGCAAAATTTCGAGTTATAAATCTACCTAAAGTATTTCAGAATCCTCTCCGGTGCAATGGAGATCGACTGAGTTGAGGCTCTTTGGACTCAGGCTTGAAATAGGAGTAGAACGGAGCACTTGAGGTTTACACTCGTGTGCCGTGATGTTGATCCGTTGACTAAATTAAACTAAAAACTATGGTAGATTACAGTGCTACTAATCTTTACTCCGCTAATGTATGGCAGGTTACACTGCTACTATTCTTTACTTCGCTAATGTATGATGAGTTACGGTGCTACTATTCTTTGTCGCTAATGTATGGTAGGTTACAGAGCTACTATTCTTTGCTTCGCTAATGTAATGTAGGTTATAGTGCTACTATTCTTTGCTTCGCTAATGTATGATAAGTCACAGTGCTACTATTCGTTGCTTCGCTAATGTATGATAAGTCACAATGCTACTGTTATTTGCTTTGCTAATATATGGTAGGTTACAGTGCTACTAATCTTTGCTTCTCTAATACATGGTAGGTTACACTGCTACTATTGTTTGCTTCGCTAATGTATGATAAGTCACAGTGCTACTATTATTTGCTTTGCTAATATATGGTAGGTTACACTGCTACTATTCTTTGCTTCGCTAATGTATGGTAGGTTATACTGCTACTATTCTTTGCTTCGCTAATGTATGGTAGGTTACACTGTTACTATTCTTTGCTTCGCTAATGTATTATAAGTCAAAGTGCTACTATTATTTGCTTTGCTAATATATGGTAGGTTACAGTGCTACTAATCTTCTTTGCGTCTCTAATATATGGTAGGTTAGTTAGTTAGTTAGTCGACAGATCATCCTCGTTGCACATCGAACCATTCAGTCCATAAATGCTCGGATCCCCTCCTCAGCAAATCCCGCAGCGTGTAGCGGCTAACGACGTCAGTTCTGTGTTGGTTTATTAATCTTCTTTGGCTTCCTGCGTAGGTTCTTGTTTGGCCACCCCTCTTTTTAATTTGCTGTTCTCGCAGTCTGGCCATGGTTGTAGATTCACAGTCATCACGTGGTTCACGCAAAAGTCTTACTTCTCGTAGAGCATTCAGAATGTCAGCTGGTCTATGGCGCGTCCGCCTTCCACAGTAGCCTCACCTGCGAGCTTGTCAGCCCGCTCATTTCTAATGCTCATGCTACGATGCGGGTGATGGCGGCAGCAAACTGTGAGCAGCGCCATCTATGTCTTCTGTACGAGGGGCTGGTCATGTCTGTTTTGGAGTATGCAATGGCAATCCTGACTCTCAGCCGTAAGCAGATAGAAAGGATGGAAAGGATACAGAATGAAGCTATGCGCATTATTCTTGGATGTACAAGAGATACAGCGTGCAGAGCGATGCGCTACCTTCTTTATATTCCAACCATTGAAGAGAGAATACAAGTCCAAGTTTGCAGAGCACGCGCCTATCTCAGAGTTAACGCAAACACACAACATCCACTGCATAGTGACATTATGAAGGTGAAGGGCAGCAGGTAAAAAAGAGGACTCTGGGCTTTCACTGAAACCACAAGTAGTCTGACCATGGAAGTCATGGCAGTAAGTAAAGCAATAACATGGCTCGAGACACAGACATTCACTAGGGCATGTTTCCTTAGTGACTCAATGAACATGATCAAGAGGATACAGGAGGGGTCGATCCGAAGAGAATGGTTATGGTAGGTTACACTGCTAGTATTCTTTGCTTCGCTAATGTATGATAAATTACAGTGCTACTATTCTTTGCTTCGCTAATATATGGAAGGTTACACTGCTACTATTCTTTGCTTCGCTAATGTATGATAAGTCACAGTGCTACTATTATTTGCTTTGCTAATATATGGTAGGTTACAGTGCTACTAATCTTTGCTTCTCTAATATATGGTAGGTTACACTGCTACTATTCTTTACTTCGCTAATGTATGATAAATTACAGTGCTACTATTCTTTGCTTCGCTAATATATGATAAGTCACAGTGTTACTATTATTTGCTTTGCTAATATATGGTAGGTTACAGTGCTACTAATCTTTGCTTCTCTAATATATGGTAGGTTACACTGCTACTATTCTTTGCTTCGCTATTGTATGATAAGTCACAGTGCTACTAATCATTGCTTCTCTAATATATGGTAGGTCACTCTGCTACTATTCTTTGCTTCTCTAATGTATGGTAGGTTACAGTGCTACTATTCTTTACTTCTCTAATGTATGGTAGGTTACAATGCTACTATTCGTTGCTTCGCTAATGTATGGTAGGTTACAGTGCTACTGTTCTTTGCTTCGCTAATGTATGGTAGGTTACAGTGCTAATATTCTTTGCTTCGCTAATGTACTCCGGAAAAAACAGTCCCTCTATTATACATTTATTCTCATCTAAAACATGTCTATTAAATGAAGAATAGTTCAATTAAAGTCAATATTTCTCTAGATGAGGATTGTTCTCTGCAATCTATCTTTTCAATCGAGATGGTGAAGAGTTCTTCAGCACTGTATCAAGCAAATCCTGATGTACGGAAGCGAATCATATACAATTAGCAGACGAGTGAGGACTTATGTAGAAGCTGAGGAGGTGTGGTTTTACAGAGAAATGATGAGAACACCGTGGAGGTATGTAAAGAGTAATTAAGATGTCTTTCAAGAAGTTAACACACAAAGAGAACTAGTTACTCACATCGGAAGAGGACATTACTTGGACATATGATGAGGTGGCGACTGGAGTATGTCGTCGCAACGGAAAAGTTGCAAGGAGAAGAGGCAATGGAGACCAAGATAGAAGCTGCTGCACAGATTAACATCAAAACATGGAGGAACATGTGTATAAGAAATGACTGGCAGTACACAAGACAGAGGGTTATGGACAGACATGATCACTAACGCCACAATGCAAGAACTATAAGATGAAGAAACAATTTCTCTAAAAACAGGTTTACTGATTTTACCCAATTTCGTGGTAGAAAACGGAGATCACTGTTCCTCTTGAATGATCAGAGACAAAAGCAAAAAATGCAATGATTTTCCTTGACTTTAAATGGCAAAAGACAGGAACAAACGAGATGGCGATGCCGGAAATGAGGTTCTGGTTAAAATGATTTAATAACCGCAAAGTTATGAGGCCCCAGTGATCGCGTGACAGAGTCTAACAGCACCACGGCACGGGAAGCAAGCACGGCGACTCAGGGGAAGAAAATGGAGGAATAAGAAGGATGAAAAGGGAGACAAATTGCCGCCATTACTTGCTTGATTTCTGGTAATTCCTGTAAATTCCGGATAATTTTGGTAATCACGGTGAGTAGTGCATCCCCAAGGAGAGAAGGGGGAACTCAGGATCCGCCCCTCGGAGACAGAACACGTTATTATCTTATTTTCCCGCCAATACGACTATTTGTCTGTCGTTAGGGGGCACACGCACTTCCGTTTAACATGGCCGCCTGTGTATTTTCTTTCCCTCTGTGTTTCTCCTTGGTAGTTTTGTATAGAAATGCTGACGTGATTGCAAGAATTCTTCGAGAAAGTTTCCTTCAGAATTTTGTCGCTGTCTTAAATGGGTTCTGCATTAGGACCGGAGGACGAGTAGAAAAGGCCTTCGTAATAACTGTAATGATCGCGACAAAATGCTCTCTCTTCTTGCCCAATGGCGAATAATGGCGTTCTGACTGCATTAGCGCTTTTCTCCGGGTAAAAGAAGGATCGCGCGATGCTTGCTCTGCGGAGTCACCTCTTAAAGGCTATTTGATCCCTCCTCTCATCTCCACATCAATCGCTTTCTTTAACCTAATAACTCTCCCAAACGAGGTTTTTCCGACATGTAAGCACCACAAACAACCGGATAATTGAAATCTGGTTAAAGGTAATTGCTGTAATAGACTTCTAGGAGATGGGCTGTAGTGAGGAAAACCGATGGATGTTTGTCTCTCGGCTATTAACCGTTGCCTTTAAAGTGTGGGGGATGTTTAAGTGAGAAGTGATTGCTCTGTAATCACGAAGGGCAAATAATGGAGAAATGTATTGTTTATCGCGTCCTAGGATATGTTTTCAACTGTTTCGCTGTAGTGTGCTCGGGTTGGAGAAGTGCGTTAATAAATAGTTTTCTGGGTTCTATATTCAAGATCTGTGTATTAGTAATAATTTTGTGGGTTTAATACAAGTTGATGAGTTAGGAGGGATTAACTCTGAGAAAATTTGCCAAATAAAACACAAGTTATGCGTTAATTTTCAAGGATTAAATATAACGATATGAATGGAGTTCACATTTTAGAAATGATTCTTCCCCCATAAAATGAAAGTAATTTTTCTGTATGCAGACGTTGTGCAGACTGCCCGCTAATGGCTTGCCTTTCGTGGCTATGGGAACCAGCTCAACGCTTGGATCACGGCATAGCTTCGAAGCACTTAAACTATGAAATATTTATTTGGCTTTGAAACGAGTTGGGGAATACGAAGAATATCAGGTTAGGGTTCAGACGCATATCTGATACAGTTGACGCATATCTTACACAGTCGCCATCGAATATGATCATCATCAAGTGTTGGTGTTCTCGATCAAATCTGATGATATTCCTCCATGCCTAGGGTTGCCAGATACGTAGGTACCAAAAGGAGGACATAATAAGACAAAAAGGAGGACAAAAGAGGACGTAATAAGACAAAAAGGAGGACAAAGGAGGACATATTGAATATTTCATTTAAATCGTTCCAGATTAAACCCACAATCAGTACAATTTTATTACAATAGCTGCCAATAAGTGTATCTTACTGTTAGTGAATCGACCAAGAAACAATCATGTTAAAAAATAAATATAAATTCAATGGAGACCTTTTTCAGAATGCTAAAAAGACATTATTTAAACAGCCGATTGTAAATTATTACCTTATAATCTTTATTAATTACGCAACATATTTCTCGGAGGAGCCAACTTTTCGTAGAAGATCCTTGTTAGCAATCACATATGCATAAAACTGTTCACAGGTAAGATTCTTCAAATTGTACTTTGTGAGAATGATGCCCTTTGCAGACTCGAGTAAGAGTCTTCTCCTTTCCTTTGTCCATCGAGCATTAATCAAGGAGAACACTCTTTCCACATTGCCATTGTTCCAGGGATACAGAAGAATACTTCACAAATTTTAAGTAACTCTGAAAAGCAACATGCATTTGGGCAACTTTGGAAAAATAAACTCCACTGTTCATGCAAGAGTCTTTAAAAAAACTGTTCATTCTTGTCTTGCACAAATGATTTAAGATTGCAGTATTGGTCAAATAATTGCACATCATCTACAATAATACCCTTCTCTTTCAAGTACAATATGCTTGTCAAAAGGTCATCAAATATACAGTCTTTGATTTTATTTAAGTATACCCAACCAAAGCACTGAAATTCATCAAATAGTTTCAACCACTTTTCTAAGTAACTAATGCATGCTTAATACACCAAGCTAACATTAACATTTTGACCATAGAAACTACAGCATTGTTAGTGTTGCCGAATAGAGCAACAGTTAGATTCAAATTATACAAATAATTGGTGTTTCACATTTGGTATAAATAGGAAAATTAAATAAATATTATTAAGCAATGGGTTTTAATGCCGGCTCCCGAATACTCTCGTGGTTGACGTGAGTGCATGATAATTGGAAGCGGTTCGAGTCGCACCAGTGACTTATGAGAGTATGGAGCCCGTCGCTCAGAAAGTCGTGGCCAGCTGATGAGCGTAATCTAGCCAAGGAATCAATAAACAGCTGAAAGATGCTGATGTTGACCGCAATATCCTGAAACAGGATGGAAACGCGGAAAAAAGGGTTTTAATAAAGAATGTACATACGCGGTAGAGTGTAGATACATTCTAAATTGTAACAACAATACATAAAAAAATGAGAACATTAAATATTTTAAAAGCCGGACATTTTAAAGGTTTTTAGTTTTGCCTGCCGGATGGAGGACACGAAGCTAAAAAGGAGGACATGTCCTCTCTTTGCCGGACGTCTGGCAACCCTATCCATGCCACTGTCTCAGTTCATCCAGCATCATTTATCTTAGTCTGCCTCTGCCTCTCTTCGGGTTGGAGAAAGGGTTTTCTGACTTCTATAATATATTCAAGCGCTGGGTATTAGTAATAATTTAGTTGGTTTAACACAACTGCCAGTCTCTCTGGCCGATGGGTTACAACACTTTCTCTGTAATCCCGTTTATCACGCAGAGTCTCGTAGCAGGGCGAGAGCTGGGAGCGGTTCGACCCCCGCTGGTGACTTGCGGGATAACTGAGCCTGCCGCTCAGAAAGCAATGGCAAACTACTGAGCGTAATCTTGCCAAGAAATCAACATACAGCTGAAAGATGCTGATGTTGACAGCGATGTCCTGTAAAGGATATGCAAAACATTTTAACACAACTCGATGAGTTAGGAGGGATTAACTCTGAGAAAATTTGCCAAATAAAACACAAGTTACCTGTTAATTTCCAAGGTTTAAATATAACGTGGGGTGTGTGGGTGTTGGTGTAGCAAAACGCCAGTGGCCCATGTCCTTATGTATTCTGTTATTCTTGGTAAACAAGGGGAACCGGCTTTCGGAAGCTCTCAGTTCTTTATTCGCTCAATTCTCCATGAAAGATGGTTCTTTGGGTTATCTTCATACCACAATCTTTACATGGAGCGAGTATATATTTGTCTTTCCTTTCGGGTAGTCCCGAAGGCGCGCCTTGCGTCAAATGTGCACTGGTGCAGCGGCTGGTCAATTGATGGCCGGGCAAACAAGTACCGTTTGCAAGTTGCAACTTGTCAAAGTTAATTAAAGATAACGACAGAAGTGCAACTACTACTGAGACATTTTGAAAGGTAAACTTGGGTTGTGGGTGGTCCAGACAGACCTGGACTTATAAATGTATTTTGTCTCAAAGGGGAAGATGAATTGGCGAAAAGCCAATCATAACCAATGAAGAGTTGGTTGACCGTTGGCAATCTAAATGGGCGTCTTGTTCTTGGCATAGCCGGGGAAGTGAAACGGAACAATATATCTCCCCAGAGGATTTCATTTGTTCTTGGCGTCAGATGAGCTGTTGCTATCTTTCTGTCTACGGCTTGAATTGGGCATCTGGTCATCTTTCTGTGGAATATCATCATTGGATAGCTATAGTAATCTATGATTTATCTTCTTGAGCCAGAAGAGGCTATCCACAGGACTATATCTTTCGTCTGTTACTCGATAGGATGATGTCGGGAAGATAATGGACTTCTCTATCTCATTGAGAGAACCTACATTCCTCTAAATCTATGTGTTCTGTGAGGCACTACCGGTACCTTGCGGCGACAGCTCAGACAAGAGCAGCGGCCGGGAGGGGTAGTATCCTCTTTCCTATTCTTGCTGGGAGTGGGGAACTACACTGCGTGCCATACAACCCCAATACTATACTTTTAGTAACGAGGGGAAACACACAGATGACTGGGCATACCACACCACAGGATCGTAGTTGTGAGAAAGGCAGCGTTTGCAAGTGAGAGGGAAGCATGGAAATGATTGTGCCAAATCATAATAAAGGCTTGGTATGAATGTGGAGAGTGTGTCGTGTGGGCAAAAAGACAACAGGACTTCGTCCAGCTGGAAGTCTCCTCAAGCCCGGACGTGGCCAATCCAGGGGCTACCTGACAGGTCAGGCCCAGTCATTCAGGTATTAAATATAGTGTATTTGTGTGATACATGAGTCAGCCCAGTCGCTCAGGTTTTGTTTGTCATCTCCAGGGTCCTCTTCTATGGGAAGTGACTATGTCTTCTAACGGACATTATCACCAGTGCTTCTAGGCTAACGCCAATATGTCCGACGAGGCCAACTCAAGGTTTGGTGTGCTTAACTCTGAGACAGAGGCAAGGTGCAGGTCTTGAGGCAAGGACATTTTGCATGACTGGTGCATTGCCGGTTTTTTTCAACAACATACGCCTGAGAGCAGTTGTTGTCTGGAGGGAGCCTAAGAGTGATTTTCTTGCATACCCATTTTACACCAGACATTAAAAGGCACCCATCCATTATCCCTCCACGAACACCTCACCGTATCTGCAACCGTAAAGCTTTTCATAGGTCAGTGAAGACCTGGTGCCGAATTAATTCATGTGGCAATGAACAGAAGTCCTCAACACACCAGTCGCTTGGATTCTACAAAAGCCTGTTGAATCTACAACCAGTTGCTGGAGAAGGAAGGAGATTCTGACATCTTTGGTGAGATATGTCTGGACAGATCAGACAGTATCTGAAGCTGGATCTGTGACTGTGGTGACTGGAGGCTCTGTGTCAAAACTTTACCAGTGTAGTGTCTGTGTAGATCTATCTGTTTATCTGCCTTTATGTGTTCCTGTGCTGTTCTTGATTAGGTTAATAAAATTACTTCCAAGTTGTTCTGACGACTGCCATGTTATTTATGTGTCAGCCAGAAGAACACTGCAGGAAATAGGTCCCTAGGTCGAAAGGAAGCGTGACAGTGAGTCCAGGGAAAACGGAGGAGGGTTGGCAGGTAAAGACCTATCCCAGCCAGGGCTATAGAAGATTAATTAAACATTGTGACCGGGCTATTTGGGACCCTCCACGTAGCTTGTTACAATTTCTGGGGGCTCGTCCGGGATATTTGAAATCCTGGTGGAGTTCTGGCTGATTTAGTGATAGGGGACAGATATCCTTGTTTTCTATCAATAGGTTCTGCCTACCGTGCCTGGCTATTGTCTATACTCTTCCTGACACAGACTGACCGACATACGACGTGTTGTGGTCGTGTAATGTAACTTGTTGTGTAATTGTGAGAAAAATTTTATTGGACAATTACCTCGTCCCTTGCCCTCTGAGTTTAAGATGGCATCAGCTGGGTTTAATGTCGCTGACGTACAGGCTACAGGGCGTGAAATGGGTTATGATGGAGCGGAGTTACAGAAATATGTGCAGGAGGTGGAAAGAGACTACAGACAGGCTGTGCGCGAAGCCAAGAGGATTGAGGCGGAGGCTGAGGTTAAGAGGATGGAGGCTGAGGCTAGGAAGATGGAGGCCGAGCAGGCAGTCAGAGACCATGAGTTCCGTATGAGAGAGTTGGAGCTGAAAGCTCAAACTGCCAAGGAAAGAGACGGTGCAGTGGGAGACACAGTTCTCCCTGACTCAACAACTTCTGGTGGCGGTCCATACCAGGCAATGAAGTTCCCATTGCTCCCGTTCGATGAACACAAAGATAAGATCGACCAGTATCTTCACAGATTTCGGTCGATGGCTTTGGCTATGGGATTGGAACGAGGGAAATGGAACTTGAAACTCTCACAGGGCCTGAGGGGGACCGCGTACGAGGTCTATTCTAGGTTGCCACCTGGTATGGAGAATGACTATGAAGCTCTGGAGAAAGCACTGTTGAAAAGGTTCCAGATGACAGCTCATACTTATCGACAACAGTTCAGAAAGTCGAAGAGAGAGCCAGGAGAGATGTTTGCAGCCTACAGTGTCAGATTGAAGTCTTACCTTTTGAAGTGGATGTCATTAGCTGGTTTTGCTAACGACTATGAAAGTTTGGAAGAATTGGTGGTCGTGGACCAAATGAGGAGGATGATGCCTAAGCCATTGCAAACCTTCTTGCTTGAAAATGGGGCAGAAAGGTTAGACATAGTCAACACATTAGCGGAAAGGTATGTGCTAGCTCATGGAGATAATGGGGAATTGTCACAACCCAATCCCCGACCACCAGACACATGGTCTGGAAAGAAGAAGAACCCTAAAACAGCTCACACCAAGAAGGAGGATCCTTTCGATAAAGTTCCTAGTAAGAAACCCTCTGGTAAGAGTCCACCTGGATCTCCTAAAAGAAAGTGGAGTGAAAAGTGGTGCGCCTATTGCAAATCTCCCACACACAATACGGTTGATTGCCGGCGTAAACAGAAAGACTCTCACTATGCTGCTTGTCTTGTAGAAACCGGGGAAGGGTCTCACAAGGAGGTAGAAGGGAGGGATCTTGGGAACAAAGATTTAGAAAAACCACCAGTAGTAGAAACGGTACTTGTGAACGGTCAACCAGTTGAGTGTCTCTACGACACCGGTCTGCAGTTTGAGGCTGTAATTTCATCACACTTAGTGAGTCCAGAGCAGCTAACCGGAGAATCTATTGAGATTCAAACGGCGACAAAGAGTGCGGTAGCGATGTCTCTTCCAATTGCGAAGGTGGACATCAAATCAAAATATGTTACCGGCACTATACAGGCAGCCGTTCTGCTAGATCCAATCTTCCCAATGATCTTGGGTTGTCGCTACGTCTTTCTAGGGATTCCAACCGAACCCATGTACGTAGGAGCGATGCAAACCAGATCTCAATCGGAGGATGAGCAGACGCCGGCCTTGATCGTGAATCCCTTGCCTGGGGAGTTACGAGCTGCTCAAAGCCAGGATGCTACTTTGCAACCTTGCTTCAACCAGTTGCCAAAAAGTTCTGACCCACCAAGACGGGGTCAGTATTATATGAAGAATCGGTTACTGTACCGGAGAGCCGGAGTGGGGGATCGCCAGCATGGACAGCTGGTAGTTCCTAAGGCTTATCGGGAACAGCTTCTTCATATGGGACACACCATTTCTTTCAGTGGACATATGGGTGTCGGGGCAACTCTCCAGCGCATTTCCTGCCATTACTATTGGCCAGGGATGACTGGAGACGTGCGTAGGTACGTCAAGTCGTGCCCAGAGTGCCAGCGTGTGGCACCAAAACACTGGACGGCTCCGGTAGTCTTGGGTGACATGCCCATTATGAACTCTCCTTTCGAGAGAGTTGCCATCGATCTTGTTGGTCCTCTTCCTAGGACTAGGAAGAGGAATAAGTACATTCTTACGATGGTGGATTGCTGTTCCATGTGGGGTGAGGCGATACCTTTGGCCACAATCGACTCTAAGCGAGTGGCTGATGCACTGATGGAGACCTTTACTAGGTTGGGATTTCCCAACCAGATCCTAACGGACAATGGGTCTCAGTTCTGTGGTAAGCTGATGGAAGAAGTCTTTCGTATCTTCCAGACTAACCACATTCACACAAGCCCATACCACCCTCAGTCTAATGGGCAAGTAGAGAGGTTTAATGGTACCTTGATGACCATGCTTCGGAAGCTGGCACAAGAGAAACCAGACAGATGGGATGAGTATATCTCGGCCGCCTTGTTCGCCTATCGGGAGGTTCCCCATGGGTCGACCGGCTTGCCACCAGCCACTCTACTATTCGGGAGGCCAATCAAGGGTCCCTTAGAAGCCTTATTGAGATGTTGGACAGAGGAAGGAAACTTCTGAAGAAGCTGTATCCTCTTATAAATACGTCGAAGAGTTAAAGAAGAAACTCCAGACGGGTTGGGCTTTGGCAGCTCAGAATCTGAGGGCGGCCAGGAAGAGACACGCGGCCTACTACAATAGAAGGACGAAAGATAGGTCTCTTAAGGTGGGGGATCGGGTTCTGTTGTTACTTCCAGTAGGTTCCAATAAACTCGAGATTGGTTGGCAGGGGCCTTTCCCGGTGGAAAGGGTTGTGTCCCGCACCAACTATGCTATCCGGATCAGGGGGAAATCCTAAAATCTTCCACATTAACCTCCTAAAAAAGTATGAAGGAACGATCTGATGGTACTTCTCTCCCACTCATGACTATGGCGGTCGCGATGGAAACTGAATCGGGCGAAGACGCGGATAGGGGGTATCCATTACACCCTGGGGAAACCTATAGGGATGTACATATAAATCCCTGATTTGTCGGCTGAAGAAACAGACCGGATCATCCGTTTGTTGGAGTCCCATCAGCAGATTCTTACCGATCGGCCAGGGCGGACAGGGTTGGTCGAGTTTGATATGACTCTGACTACCCAAGACCCTGTGCGCCAAAAAATATATCCAGTGCCCTTTTCGAAAGAGAAGGCCCTGGAAGCCTGAAATCCAGAAGCTTCTGGACTGATGACATCATCACTCCTTCGACTTCTCCGTATAATGCCGGGGTTGTCTTGTTGAGGAAGCCAAGCGGGGAGCACCGCTTATGTATTGATTACAGGCATTTAAACAGTTGTACGACATTCCAAGTTGAGCCGTTAACCGAGACCCTGAAGAAAGGATCACCAGATCTTATAGTCTGGACCCCGAGCTGTGAAGAAGCTTATGGGAAGCTGAAACAGGCTTTGGTGGATAGGCCAGTCCTGCAACTCCCAAATTTGGAGAAAACGTTTGTTCTGAGAACCGACGCGAGTAACATAGGGATTGGGGCAACTCTGTTGCAGGAAGGGCGAGATAATCCTTCGGTGCTGTGTCCGGTGGCATATGCCAGTCGAAAACTGTTACCCGCCGAACGGAATTACTCCACCGTCGAACGGGAATGTCTAGCTCTAGTGTGGGCGGTACAGAAATTTCAACCTTATCTGTATGGAGTCCAGTTTAAAGTACAATCCGACCATCAACCTCTGACGTTCTTGGCAACTTCTAAGAAACTGAATGCGAGGTTAATGAGATGGTCATTGCTCTTACAACCGTATCAGTTCACGGTCGAATACATCCCCGGAAGGGAGAATGTGGGAGCAGATTTCCTATCACGGCATCCTATGGTTGAATGTGAGGGTGGGGTCATTCGAACAGAACCACTGACAGTAGAAAGTCGTCGGGTTCGACTTTCTTAAGAGGGGGCCTATGTAGCGAAAACGCCAGTGGCCCATGTCCTTATGTATTCTGTTATTCTTGGTAAACAAGGGGAACCGGCTTTCGGAAGCTCTCAGTTCTTTATTCGCTCAATTCTCCATGAAAGATGGTTCTTTGGGTTATCTTCATACCACAATCTTTACATGGAGCGAGTATATATTTGTCTTTCCTTTCGGGTAGTCCCGAAGGCGCGCCTTGCGTCAAATGTGCACTGGTGCAGCGGCTGGTCAATTGATGGCCGGGCAAACAAGTACCGTTTGCAAGTTGCAACTTGTCAAAGTTAATTAAAGATAACGACAGAAGTGCAACTACTACTGAGACATTTTGAAAGGTAAACTTGGGTTGTGGGTGGTCCAGACAGACCTGGACTTATAAATGTATTTTGTCTCAAAGGGGAAGATGAATTGGCGAAAAGCCAATCATAACCAATGAAGAGTTGGTTGACCGTTGGCAATCTAAATGGGCGTCTTGTTCTTGGCATAGCCGGGGAAGTGAAACGGAACAATATATCTCCCCAGAGGATTTCATTTGTTCTTGGCGTCAGATGAGCTGTTGCTATCTTTCTGTCTACGGCTTGAATTGGGCATCTGGTCATCTTTCTGTGGAATATCATCATTGGATAGCTATAGTAATCTATGATTTATCTTCTTGAGCCAGAAGAGGCTATCCACAGGACTATATCTTTCGTCTGTTACTCGATAGGATGATGTCGGGAAGATAATGGACTTCTCTATCTCATTGAGAGAACCTACATTCCTCTAAATCTATGTGTTCTGTGAGGCACTACCGGTACCTTGCGGCGACAGCTCAGACAAGAGCAGCGGCCGGGAGGGGTAGTATCCTCTTTCCTATTCTTGCTGGGAGTGGGGAACTACACTGCGTGCCATACAACCCCAATACTATACTTTTAGTAACGAGGGGAAACACACAGATGACTGGGCACACCACACCACAGGATCGTAGTTGTGAGAAAGGCAGCGTTTGCAAGTGAGAGGGAAGCATGGAAATGATTGTGCCAAATCATAATAAAGGCTTGGTATGAATGTGGAGAGTGTGTCGTGTGGGCAAAAAGACAACAGGACTTCGTCCAGCTGGAAGGTCTCCTCAAGCCCGGACGTGGCCAATCCAGGGGCCTACCTGACAGGTCAGGCCCAGTCATTCAGGTATTAAATATAGTGTATTTGTGTGATACATGAGTCAGCCCAGTCGCTCAGGTTTTGTTTGTCATCTCCAGGGTCCTCTTCTATGGGAAGTGACTATGTCTTCTAACGGACATTATCACCAGTGCTTCTAGGCTAACGCCAATATGTCCGACGAGGCCAACTCAAGGGTTTGGTGTGCTTAACTCTGAGACAGAGGCAAGGTGCAGGTCTTGAGGCAAGGACATTTTGCATGACTGGTGCATTGCCGGTTTTTTTCAACAACATACGCCTGAGAGCAGTTGTTGTCTGGAGGGAGCCTAAGAGTGATTTTCTTGCATACCCATTTTACACCAGACATTAAAAGGCACCCATCCATTATCCGTCCACGAACACCTCCCCGTATCTGCAACCGTAAGGCTTTTCATAGGTCAGGGAAGACCTGGTGCCGAATTAATTCATGTGGCAATGAACAGAAGTCCTCAACACACCAGTCGCTTGGATTCTACAAAAGCCTGTTGAATCTACAACCAGTTGCTGGAGAAGGAAGGAGATTCTGACATCTTTGGTGAGATATGTCTGGACAGATCAGACAGTATCTGAAGCTGGATCTGTGACTGTGGTGACTGGAGGCTCTGTGTCAAAACTTTACCAGTGTAGTGTCTGTGTAGATCTATCTGTTTATCTGCCTTTATGTGTTCCTGTGCTGTTCTTGATTAGGTTAATAAAATTACTTCCAAGTTGTTCTGACGACGGCCATGTTATTTATATGTCAGCCAGAAGAACACTGCAGGAAATAGGTCCCTAGGTCGAAAGGAAGCGTGACAGTGAGTCCAGGGAAAACGGAGGAGGGTTGGCAGGTAAAGACCTATCCCAGCCAGGGCTATAGAAGATTAATTAAACATTGTGACCGGGCTATTTGGGACCCTCCACGTAGCTTGTTACAGTTGGTGAGTAGTGAGATTTGTGGGTGTTGGTGGGATGTGTGGATGGATGTGTGGGGGTGAACGTAGGGGTGTGGGAATGGGTGTGGGGGATGTGTGTATGGGTGGAGGATGTGTGTATGGGACGGGTGCGGGGGATGTGTGTATGGGTGGGGGATATATTTGGGTGTGTGGAGATGTGTGGATGGTTTGGGAAAGTATGTGTGGGTGGCGGGGTTGTGTGGGTAGGGGATGTGTGTGGGTGGGTTGGGGATGTAAGGGCGGGTGGGGAGAAGTGTATGGTGTGTGGGTTTGGGATATGTGTGTGGTGTGTTAGTGGGGGATGTGTGCATGTTGTGTGCGTGGGGGGGTATGTTTGTGGTGGGTGGGTGAGGATATGTGTGTGGGTGGGGGATGTGTGTGATGGGTGCGGGGAATGTGTGTATGAGTGGGGGATATGTTTGGGTGAGTAGGGGATGTGTGGTGGTTGGAGGAAGTATGTGTGGGTGGTGAGCTGTGGGTGGGGGATGTGTGCGTGGATGGGGAATGTGTGGGTGGGTGTGTGTGTGGCTTAGGGATGTGTATGTGGGTGAGGGATGTGTATATGTCGGGGCGGGATGCGTGAGTGGGTAGATGATGTGTGTGGGTGGGGATATGTGTGATCGAGATATGCTTGGTTGGGGTGGGTGGTTGGAGGTGTGTGGGTGCGTAGTGGAGGATGTGTTGGTGAGTGAGTGAGTGTGTGTTGGTGGATGGGTGGGGAATGTGTGTGTGTGGGTGGGAATAGGTGTGTGATGTTGGTTGGGGATATGTGTGTGGTGTGTGGGTGGGGAATCTGTGTGTGGGTGGGAGTTTTGTGTGGTGTGTGGGTGGGGTATGTGCGGGGTGGGTGAGGGTATCTGTGTGGGTGTAGGTGGGAATATTGTGTGGTATGTGGGTGGAGGATATGTGTGTGGTGTGTAGGTGCGGGATGTGTGGTGGTATGTTGGTATGGGATGTTTGGGTGAGGGATAAGTGTGTCGTGCGTGGGTTAGGAAAATTGTGTTGTGGGATGTGGGTTAGGGCATGTGTGGGTGGGTGGAGGATGTATTTGTAGGTCGGCGGGTGTGTGTGAGTGGATTGGGGAAGTATATGTGGTTAGGGAGGTGTGTGTGTTGATAAGGATATGTCAGATGGTGGGGATGTGTGTGTGTGTGTGTGGTTTGGAGATGTGTGAGTGGATGTGTGGGTTGATGGGAGATGTGTGTGCGTGGGTGGGGAATATGTGGTCGAAGGAGGTGTGGTTGCGGGATGGGTGGTTGGAGGTGTGGATGGGGAGAGGATGTGTGGGTGGGGGATGGGTGTGTGGGTTAGGATGTGTATGTGGGTGGCGCGGGATGTATGGGTTGGTTTTGGATGTTTGTGTGGATGGCGAGTGTGGTTGGGTTGGGGGAACAGGTGAGGGCAGTGTGTGTGGGTGGGGGATGTGCGGGAGGAGGATGGGTCGCTTGGTGGGGTATGTGTGTGTCTCTGGGTGTGTGTGTGTGTGGGTGGGGTGATGTGTGGGTGAGGTGATGTGTGGGTGGGGTGAAGTGTGGGTGGGGTGATGTGTGGCTGGGGTGATGTGTGGGTAGATGGGCGATGGGCTTCATAACATGGTAATTTGCCTTGTTTATGTTTACAACATTCATTTCACAATGTTTTTTTTTCTTCTTGTGTGAATGTATAATGCTCTTGATTGACGAAAGATGAGTGATTGGAAGGGCCGAATTTAAGACGGGCCTGCGTGCCCAATTTGTGACCTTTTTAAAATAAAGTTGATTTGATTTGATTTCTCTTTCCCTCGATCTTTCCAGTGTTATGATGTTCTCCAATGCCTCTCTTCTTATCACATGACCAAAGAAATATGTTTGCCTATTTTATATTGTTTTATATAATGACCTAGTTTCATGAACCTCATTCAGGCAATCATGGTTAGTTACTCTGGCAGGTCAAGGAATTCGCAACATTCGTCTCAGGAGCCACATCTATTTTGCTCAAGAACTCTTCCTAATTTGTTCGATTACATTCCACGATTCACTGCCATACAGCAAAATAGGTTCTATATATCATTTCTTAACTCTCTTTCTTACATTAAATGATAGTGACTTATCGTATAATTTACTTTTCATTTTCTGAACTGCAGCTTATACATGCCCTATTCTGTTCTTAATCTCTGTTGTGCATCTTCCATCTGATGTTATAAATCCCCCTAGGTATTTAAAATTATCCTCTTGGTTAAGAAAGGGCTCTTCTTTATCCATTTCACATTTTGGTATCACCTATTTCTTTGATATAACTATTGTTACTCTTTCCTTGAAATTTAAGGAGATTTCTTTCTTTACACTCTGTTACTACACTGTCCAACAATTGTTGTAGATCTGTTGCATTATTCGCCATCAATACTGTGTAATCTGCATAGCGTATATTGTTTATATTATAACCTTTGATTTGTATTCCTGACTTCTCTTTGATATCTCTCATTATTACTTCGTTATAAAGGGAGAAGAGATCCGGTGATAAAACGCATCCCTGTCGTGCTCCTAACTTTATTTGTTAATAATTGCCCTCTTTATTTCCCATTTTAATTGCTGCTACTTGATTCTAGTAAATATTCTTTATTATTCTGAGATCTTTCCAATCAATGTTGATATCGTCCAACATTTTAATCAGTTCATCATTTTTACTTTATCTAATGCCTTGGTATAATCTTTGAAGCACACACATATGTCTTTCTGTGTCTCTACCAATCTTACTATTAGTGTTCGTTATGTGTATATTACATTGTTTGTACCTTTTGCTTCCACAAGTCAAGACTTTCCAGTATGACAATACACGGCAAGATGTGGTGAGTAAAATAAGGCGCGACAAGCGCAGAAAGCTTCGGTTCAGGAAAAGAAGCTGGGAGCAGACACCTTGGAGGAATTTTGAGGTGGAGAAGGCTTGGGTGGATAAGCGCAGTGCTGTAAGGAAATGGCAAAACGCAAAGAAGAACAGAGTTGCTCATCCTAGTCCCTTCATGTACTTAGAAAGAGAGATGCACACAAAAGTAAGCTATTTAAAAAAAAAAAAAACTGGTTACGGTGGTTAAAAGTGAAAAATATTGAAGACAGAATACAAATTTGCAGAGCACGTGCCTACCTCAGAGTTAACGCAAAACACAACATCCACTGCATAGTGAAATTAAGAAGGTGAAGGGCAGCAGGTTAAAAAGAAGAAGGTCGTGGATGGGTCAAGCCGAAGACATTCTTCAACAGGTGTGATCACTTGAGGACTTAGAACCTGGCGAGGAGTGGGTACAAGTGCCAATAGATTTCTGTACGTCTTTTTTTGTTTGCATACAACTAGACAGAAAATGCAGACAAGAAAATACGGCTGCTGTAGAGGCGGAGGTAGAAGCGTTGATTTTCGAGAATTCGTTAGACAGTGATGCTGTCATTTACACAGATGGGTTGGTTGTCCGACATGTGAGAAACTCATTGGCCTTTACGGCTCAGGTCGGAGGGAGAATTGTGAAGGAGGACCCTGGTGCTTTTGTTGAGACCACAAGTAGCCTGACTATGAAAGTCATGGCAGTAAGCAAAGCAATAACATGGCTCGAGACATAGACATTCTCTAGGGTATGTTTCCTTAGCGACTCAATGAGCATGCTCAAGTGGATAGAGATGGGGTGGATCCGAAAAGAGTGGTTGCTGCCTCTGGAGCGGTCTCGGCTGGCAAAGATTAGTTTCATCTTCGTGCTAGGGCATGCGGGAGTACAAGGAAATGAGCGGACTGACAAGCTCGCAGGTAAGGCTACTGTGGAGGGCGGACGCGCCATGGACCAGGCTGACATTCTGAACGCGCTACGAGAAGTAAGACTTTTGCGTGAACCAGGTGATGACTGTAAATCTACAACTATGGCCAGATTGCGAGAACAGCAAATTAAAAGAGGGGTGGCCAAACAAAAACACTACGTAGGAAGCCAAAGAAGATTGATAAACCAACACAGAACTGGTGTCGTTAGCCGCTACACGCTGCGGGATTTGCTGAGGAGGGGATCCGAGCACTTATGGACTGAATGGTTCGATGTGCAATGAGGATGATCTGTCGACTAACAAACTAACTAACATTTAAGTTTTGGTTGTATCATCAGTAGATTGATGACGGTCTGGTGATACATGTGGCTCATGACTGTCTCTACGGGGCTAGGATGTTCTAAGACGGTCATTAACGTCGTTCACTGACTGAGGGGCGGCTGGCCGAGTGGCTAGAATGTCTGATTCTACTTCGGGAGACCCGGGTTCAAATCCTCGGTAAGGTGTAGATTTTTTCTGTCGGGGCAAAAAGAAACCCTTAACCTGCACAGTTCGCGATGACTGCATTAGCCAGGCGGCCTTAATTCCTCAGGCTCAAGACACCCCCTCCCCGGCATACACCGCAAGGTACTATATAGGTAGTAAATGACAGTTTTTGACTGGCTATAACATGTGGGTACTGTCAGAGTGTTGAGGACGTACATACAGGACATAGAGAGGACAAGGGACAGAATAGAGATAAGGACATATAGGACATAGATAAGGACATCTACAGTATAGCAGATAGAGTAGAGACAGAACACAAGTCAGGACATAGAATGGTCATAAGACAGGACATCTACAGGACAGTAGATAAACAGGAGACAGGACTTAGGTGGGGACACAAACGTGTCATAACCAGGACACCGGCAGGACCAAACCGGAGGATAGGAGGGGACGCCAGTTCACTGGATACCACCCTGAACGGACTAGACGTTAGTACAACCCAGCTTAACACGGACGGACTGCTGTACTACGAGACTGGTAGGACAGCACGGGGTTTCACGGACAGAACGGGGTTTAGGGCGACAAGGCCAGCCAACCGGTTGGGATCCGTCAGACGGGACCGGGTAGTTTTCAGAGGTGGACACTTGTGTATTTCCGAGTGCAAATGCTTAGTTTGCGAGGGCGCTAGTTGAAGATAGCGAGTGTAGAGTTTGAGCAATTGACTGTGTGTGATAATCGTATATAAGGCGGCATCTGTATATTTGTTAAGGCAGCCACCACCTGTGTATATTCTGTAACTATATCAGGTTCGCCTGAAATAAATAAGAAATGTACCATCCGTATGACTGATGTTCCTTTGGGTGCGGATGAAGAAGCGAGAGTGCCTGTGTGTGATACAAGATGTTGACAGGCAGCTTAAAGTGGTGTCAGAAAGTGATCAATCGTAGGATTGAAAGAATATATTGCCTACTTGAATGTGTAAAGTGGTGTCAGAAAGTGGTCGATCGTAGGATTGAAAGAATATATTGCCTACTTGAATGTGTAAAGTGGTGTAAGAAAGTGGTCAGTCCAATGACTGAATGAATCCAATAGACTGAATGCTTAAAGAAAGTGTGCAATCAATAGATTGAACGAATCCAGTACTTGCGCGAGTGATTAAAACCTTAACTTACGTGAGCTTGTAAGATCTGAAGTTGAAAGTAAGACTGAATCCACAACGTGTGCACGTAAACTAACTGAACGTAATTGAATTGATATGACAATGATGTGCATCATGTTTTCAGGGTGACGTTTCAGTTGATGTTCCAAAGCAGTTGAAGACTACATTACATAATTAACACGACGGAAGACACGACAACCGACAAAACTAACAAACTTAGATTACACATTCCAGTTCTCCTCTCTGAAAAATAGACTTGACAGACACAATAAAATTTTTCATGTATTATTGTAGTTTTGTTCCGATATTAATTGTTGCTTCTCTATAGACCAGAAGTAGAGCGTAAAGGTGATACTAACAGCCCAGATACTTTAACAAAATCGATCAAAAGATATCCTCGAGAGCAGGGTGAAAAGAAAGAGTTTACAGATATCAGATAAGTACCCCCAGTTTTTGACACTGTGTTTTAAAGTAGCAACTTATTTTTTTATTGAGAGAGAGTAAGTTCCCTTGAAGCAAGATGGCGGGACATTTCTTCGTCCCGTAAAATGGAACGTGTTTTTTCTGAAATGTGTATGGATTAAGTGCTTTTTTCGTGGTGAAATGGAGTTCGGACCGTGCAACGGAGTTCGTGCACGCGCGTCCGGTCTTCTTTCGGCGTATCATCGGCGCCCGGTGGCGATAGTTAAGCCTAACATGACGGCCAGACGACCAGCTAGGACACAACGTGGTAAGAGGGCGGGCGCGCGCAGAAGGCGCTTAAAATGTGACAGATTGGGTATCGGAAATGTTCGAGTACTGTACTGGAACTGTGCATCATTTAGTCAACGCCAACCCATTCTTGAAAAACTACTCTACGGAAACGATATTGTAGTCTTGCAAGAAACACAGCTCACCGACGGAACAGTCAAAGTTGCGGGATTTCAGGGTTTCTTTAACAGGCGGCACCTCGGACAGGCCATTCTGGTCCGCGACAACATACTAGTGTCTGAGATCGATATGTCCGCCTGGAACAGCGATGCCCTGCAAGTGCAGGCATTAAGAATAATGACACCAGTGCAGCTTGTAATCGTTAACGTCTATGCGCGAAATGGGAAGGTCGACGTGCGACAATGGCAGAGTTTGTTCGATATGGATGAAAGGCATATCATCTACTGCGGGGACTTCAATGCCAGAGGCAGTCAATGGGGGAATTGCATCACCAATAGACAGGGAGAAGATTTGGAGGACGCCCTGGCATCTGCTGCCCTAATCTGTCTGAATGATGGGAAGGTCACTAGAATGGCCACTCGACCAGGCGACTCTGACAGCATCATTGACTTGGCTCTGGTGTCGCCCACCATCGCACCAAGGTGCCGGTGGGGCACACTGGGATACCACGATAGCGACCACTACCCTTGTGTCATCCTGATCAAGAAAGACGGGGCCATGAGTCAAAGAAACAAGACCAATGCCTTCCCGTACGACACCACTGGTCAAGACGCCATAAGCAAGATCAGAAGAAGGAAACTAACTTCCTCCCGTAGGAGACAAGAAAGATGGCTGCAGCCACCATGGTGGAATGGAGAGGTCGAGAAGGTGTGGCTGGGAAAGAGGCAGGCTGTCAAAGACTGGCAAAAGGCCAGAAAGGCTAACATGCCACAGGTTGAGTTGGCGAACCTGAAGACTGAGGTCGTTAGGACGACGACTTTATTCAAATCCTGCGCCAAACAGGCCAAGGCCGACAAATGGGACGAGTTCTGCAGGAAGGTGTGCTCCGAGCAATCTCTTACGACATTCTGGCGCCTCCACAAGAGCATGAACGGTGCTGCACAACGTAGGGGTATACCAGACTTTCAAGGCACAGACCTCGCATGGAAAAAGTCGGATGCGGATAAAGGTAAGGCCCTTCTTGCACGCTACATAGAACAGACTGACCAGAAAGACGAGCCCGCCAGACATAGGACCACAACAACACTCTCTCAGTTGTGCGAGGGGGTCGGGACAGACGAAGAATGGACAATCACAGTTGACATATTGCGTGCAATGCTCAAGAAATCACCTAACACCGCCCCAGGCCCAGACGGCATCCGATATGGTGACCTAATGGTGATATCAGATGATGACATGGAAGAACTGGCCAGAGAATTCAACACCAGTATCCAGAGGGGTCAGGTCAAAGAAGAATGGCTACACAGCTACTTGCTGCCGCTGCCAAAACCGAACAAAGACCACTCCAAGATAAGCGGCTACAGAATCATTACGATGCAGAATACTGTTGGCAAGCTACTGGAGAAAATTGTAGCACACAGACTTGCTTGGGACTTGGAACAGCTCGGCTGCTTCCCGCCCACACTTGGAGGATACAGACGCAACAAAGAGTCATGGCTGAATGTGGCGGTCTTTGCTCAAGATGTTTACGAAGGATTTCAGGTCAGAGAAGAGACATGTGCGGCCGCCATAGACTTAGAGGACGCATATAACAGAGTATCTTTCGAGCACTTGATGCAAACCCTCCTCAGACTGAAAGTGCACCCTCACCTTGTACGATGGATAGCTGCAGTTCTACTCCAAAGGAAGGTGGTGCTAAGATGCGGGAGTTGGTCTTCTGAGCCGATAACGATATGTCCAGGATTGCCACAGGGTTCACCACTGTCACCAGTACTATTCAACGTGTATACGGTGCCGATCACTGAACAACAGTTGGATGGGAGGGGTAGGACTCTATCATTCGTTGACGACATCCTCGTGTATCGACAGGGTCGAGATAGACAGGCGGTTGCCAACTATATGCAGGGCGAACTAGATCGAATTTCCTCATGGTGTGCTGATGCCGATGCCCTTGTCAACCCTGCAAAGGCAACGGTTACATGGTTCTCACTAAACAACCATATTGTGAAAACAGACCTGCCGGCAGTAAGAATGGATGGGAGCATTCTGAGTAGAACCCAGTCAATGACATATCTTGGCGTGAGGCTTGATCGTAGCCTGTCCTTCAAAGATCATGTCGACTATGTCATAACGAAGGCTCGGAAAGGTTTGGCAGCAATGAGAGTCATGGCGACTGCCAATATCGAGCAAAGACTGCTATTACTTCTGTTCCAAGGACTTGTGCTTTCACGCATCGAGTATGCCCTGGCCATCCTCACTGTCAGCCCTACACAGATTGGAAGACTTGAAAAGGTACAAAACGAAGCCATGCGCATCATTTTGGGCTGCACGAGAGACACCAGCTGTGTAGCAATGAGATACCTCCTTGACTTCCCGACAATGGAACACAGGATCAAGATCTGGAGAGCTCGTGCATACTTAAAAATAAGTGCAGATGAGCAGCACCCTCTGCATGACGCTGTATTCAGAGAAAAGGGTGACAGGCTAAAGAGGGGCAAATCATGGATGGGTCGGGCGGAAGATGTCGTCGGACAGGTCTGCAGTCTTACCAGTATCAACCCCGGCAAGGAATGGGTGCCGGTGCCTCCAGCTTTTAAGTGTACCTTCTCCTGCATTATCACACTCGACAGACGGTGCAGAGAGCAGAACCCTGCCGCTGTCAATGCAGAGGTTAACGCGCTCATCTATGATCACTCAGATAGCCCCGAAGTGCTCATCTATACAGATGGATCTGTTGTAAAGCAGCAGAGAAGTGCGTGGGCATTTACAGCCCGTTCAGCGGGCCGAACCGTTCAAGAATCCAGTGGTGCCCACTCTATGACCACGAGCAGCATGACGATGGAGGTGATGGCAGTTACACAGGCTTTCATATGGCTGGAATCACAGCATTATACCAACGTGTGTGTACTAAGTGATTCAATGAGCATGATTCAGAAGGTCGAAGCTGGATCTGTACGTAGACAGTGGACTGAGTCGCTGCGGAAGTCTGTTGTCCGCAAAGTCACCTTCATCTTCGTCCCGGGACATGCGGGAGTCGAGGGAAATGAACGAGCTGATAAATTGGCTGGCTCTGCACCCCCTGTAGATGGCCAGCCCATGGATCGTGCCGATGTCATTAACGCCCTTAAAGATATGGCGAGAACAGAGGATTTTGACGCCAGTGATTCCACATCGCTCTCCAGGATGAAAGACCTGGGAGTAAGAATCGGCACAGCCAGACGCGAGAGGTACATCGGGAAAACAAAGCGCCTCGTCAACCAACACAGAACTGGCACTATTAGCCACCGGACGCTGATGCATATGCTGGGGGGAGGATCTGAGCACCTATGGACATGTCCGGAGTGCAACGAAGATACCCCAACTGATAACTGAACTGATAACTGAACTAACTTATTTTTGTTACAAATTGCTGTAAATTAAAATCTGTATTATTCGATTGTATGTTAAACATTGTATTATTATTAGACATTGTAATGTTTTGAAAATAACCTGCAACAATGTCACCCTTAAAAGAATGCATTGAGGCAGGGAAAGATCTAGGGTATAGTGGCGAAAAATTAGAACAATGGTCAGAGAAGAAGTATAAAGAATATATTGATAGAGTTGCTGAAATTGAGAGGGAAGAAAGAGATAGAAACGCAGCTGCAGAAAAAGAGGCAAAAGATTCAGAGAGGGAGGAGAGAGAGAGAGAGAGAGAGAGAGAGAGAGAGAGAGAGAGAGAGAGAGAGAGAGAGAGAGAGAGAGAGAGAGAGAGAGAGAGAGAGAGAGAGAGAGAGAGAAAAGCTGCGGCAGAGAGGGAAGAAAGCGCACAAGAACGCTTACATAAAAAATGAACTAGCAGAATTAGCTGAAGCTACCAAACTGAAAGAACTAGCAGAAGCAACCAAATTAAAAGAAATTAAGGCACAAACCCAATTGAAAATGAAAGAACTGGAGGTCGAGTCTCATGTACATATCGCAACAACAAAGTTGAAAAGTAAAGAAGAGGAAAACAAGTATAATAAGTACAAAGGAATAGTAAAACCATTCTGCCAAGGCGATTCAATTTCTGCATGGTCTGAGAACGTTGAGTTCCAGTTAAAATACCAGGAGGTGCCTAAGGAACACTGGGCCATAATATATATGAAGAACCTATCAGGGGAGCCTTTAAAAGTAATAGAGTCTATTCCCAAAGAACTAAGGAATAATTATGACTATATACACCAACGCATCATGCAGCATTTTTTATTAGATGCACCAGGGTATCAAGTGCAGTTTTCCAAATTGAAACCCAAAAGTAATCAGATCTTCATTGATTACGTCTCTCACGTACAGGACGTTTATAATAAGTGGCTGAACGCTGCAAAGATTAACAAGAACTATGAAAAGCTTAGGGATTTAATGATTATGGACAAAATTATTTCAACAATTCCAAGCCCTTTTGCAAAATTTTTACAACAGGCTGATGTTGAATCGTTAGAGCAATTAGAAAAGAGAGGGTCAGCTTATTTTTCTTCCAATAGAGACATCTTTAGCTCTAACATCGATGAAAATAACATAGTAGCAGCAGCTAACATTAAACCACAAAAACCATTCAAATACAGAGAGAAACAAAGATCCAATCCACCACAGTGTCCATACTGTAAATTCTCTCACGATCAATTTGGGATGTGTGATGCTAATCCAAATTATCCATCTCATCTAGATATGATGATTAAAAAAACAGCAGAATAAAAGGGAAACGTACCGGCGTGCTGTTAAATGCTATTTTTTGTAAATCGTATTCCTCACGTTGTAAAGGTCGCCAGAGATTGAGAAGTGTGAATGCAGTGCTCATTGACTCATCGTCAGAAAGCGATTGTGAGGAAGAAGGAACGAATGAATGTGAAGAGAATGCTCTAGCAGCAATTGACATCCTCAATTATGATAGATGTCAAACTTGTCATAAGTTCCATGATGATGGTATTTTGAAATGCGGGCATAAATCCCAATTGCCAATGAAAATGCCAATGCAGTAATTTCCGACATGGGAAAATTAATCTTTCCACAAGGGGATGGTTAACAATAAACCTTGTCAAGTTTTGCTTGATTCCGGATGTACATTAATTGGTCTAAGAAAGGAGTTGGCCAACACAGAGGATTACACTGGCGAGTTTGTGAATTGCCGAACATTTTCAGGCAATGTAGAGAAATACCCACTGGCCGACAGCTCGAATTTGTACACCCTTTCTTACAGGGCACTTTAAGTGCGCAATTCTGCATGACCCTTGTACAGACCTTAATTATAGGGTGTTTACCGGACTTAAAATACTGCACGCACAAAGAATTAATGCATGGGAGAAAAGGCATATGAAAAGAAACCAGCAATGAAAGTAACCACCACTAATAAAGAATTAAGTAACCAAGAACAGCAACTGAAATGTACAAAGTCAAGGGACGCAACTGTTCAGAACATCGACAAAACAACATAAAGGTTACATAACTCAGAATTCTTGTTATGCAAATTATTGTGACGCTATAAACAAAAAGGTTAGAAAACCAAACTACTAAACTGACAGAAAGTTGCACTACCAGTATAACAACAACAACACCAGACAGCACTGACGCAAACAGACAGTATACAAAACAGACAACCCAGACACCATACTCAGAACGAAATTCACATATCCAAAAGTCTTGTGCTAGCAGACAACACAATCTGAAACACACGAACAGTAACACATTGCACAGTGACATGTGTTTCAAGGGACATAATGAGTATGACGGGAAGCAGAACACAAACCTGTTGATATGGCGCATAATCAGTTCCATTACAATTATATCACAGATGTTACGAAAGGTTATAGGGACAGCATGGGTTGCTTACCAACTGCAACCAACACCAATCATGTCTCTATTAATTATCATACCAATGTTGCTTGCGAATGTTGAAATAGGGTATAATTATCCAACATTTTTGAATAATATTGTGAACGAAAATAAATTTGTCATCTTATTCCATGTTAATTTAACATCTATACTTTTCACTTGTATGCAAAATGTAAAATATATTTTGGCCATGAATTAAATTGTTTGGACTCACTGTGAAACCAACTAAGGTAGAGTTGGCATTGGAAGAAATTGACTTTCTAGGCCATAAAATATCGAAAGGCCACTTAAAAAGTGATGATAAGATTGTGACTAAGATTCTGAATCTCACAATGCCAACAACTAAGAGACAAGTGAGAAGCCTGTTGGGCCTAGTAAACTATTATAACAAATTCATACCGAATTTGGCACAGATTACCAGCGTATTTTCTGATTTGTTAAAATCTAATGCAAAAATCAATGTACAAGATGCTACTTTAAATAACGCAATGTCACAACTGAAGCATTATTTTAGTAACATCCCTATTTTGAGGTTACCTAACCGAGAACTACCTTATACTCTTAGGACAGACGCGAGTACCACAACCATCTCAGGAGTACTCCTACAGGCCTACGACGGGATTTTTCCATCCAATAGGGTACGTGAGCCGCAAGCTGACCCCAGCAGAATCAAAGTACGGGGTATCTCAATTAGAAGCTCTCGCAATTGTGTATTGTATTACTAAATTGAATAGGTATCTTGCCGGAACACATTTCGTCGTGGAAACTGACAATTCCCCGTTAACAGTGATTGAGACAGGGCAACCAAAGAACAATCGCATCTACCACTGTGCCCTTATACTCCAGAACTACTCGTTTTCTGTGAAACACATACGAGGGACTAAAAACACTTTAGCAGATTTGCTGACCAGACCCTCAGACTTCGCAGTCGAGCAGAGGAAGGACGCTACATCATCGCCGTCATCTGGAGCGTCTACATAGTTAGTTAGTGTACATAGTTAGATTACATTATTAAGATTATGATAAACATAACATGTACCAAGTTCAACTTATTTTTATTGAAGTTGCATTATCAATTAAATTTTCCCTTTAGTTAAAATAGAATACCAATAATGATATTCACATAAAGTTAATGATAAGTTAAATAAAACATACTTAGAAATATTCTAAATTATTTACCTACCTTAGAGATTAAAGTAATATTTAGACCATTAACATCAACAAAGTAGTAGATTATAAATTACATTTCTCTAACGAGACGACGTTGTTAAAATCTAGTAATATTACTCTATGATGCAAGAAATTGCATTAATTTAGAATTAAATACTTTTAAAAGTTCTTAGTTTAATTAACAACTTTGTGCTTTAAGGAAGCTAACACATTTCTACTACAGCTAGTTAGTTTAGTTAAATTATATTTCCTTGGTTAATAACACCCATTAACCCAAAATACAGAAAGCCAATTACAGTTTTTTCCCTTAGTATTGCCTAGGGCAATCAAACAATTCTGTAAATAGAATGGTGTACGATAAAACTTAATGCTATTAAAATACAATGTAAGCCAGCTCGTTAAATGTTGAAAACGAGCATATTTAATGTCAACAAGATAAACATTTTTAATATTGCATTGTATAACTGAGCGAGCAAAAAGTGGATGAAAGAAGGAATGGATGCATTAAAATAATATGTATGAATATTAGTGCACTTTTTTGCACACATGGTTGTTTTAAAAATGATTTGTCTTCGTCTTCTGTGTAACACATGTGAGCGTGCAGTTGTTTTATATGTGTTTAAGTTACAATTACATTGCAACTATGGTAATGTTTTCCAGAGTCTCAGTTCGGCGACTCATCTCAGAAATTGAGCATAGGCCTTCATTTGTGAGATAGGAGAAACCTACCTGCGACACTTGAAAGCCTTAAGTACACGGATTATAAACATAAACCTATGTTTCTAATTTAAAAATACACGAAGAAGAATAGAACACGCAAACAAACAGAATACAAACATATAACGTACAAACATCAATTTTGAACTAAGGGAGATCACACTGTTACAGGGGACACAACAGATTATATGAATTATGAGTACACAGTTGTAAATTTATCCACAAGCGGAAGCCAGACAGGTAGAGATCAGCAGACACAGAACTTGTAAAAATATGTTGAAGAAACATTTCACGGGAGCCATGAATAACATATTCATGATTTGTTTCCGAAAAGGAACAAATTGTTTCGGGACATCAATTTTGGATGTTTTGAGAGGTAGTGCATTTTATGACTTAGCCATAATTGTAAGACAAACTGACCTTGGTTCGATACAGCTTCCAGTAGTGAAATGTAAAGAGGAGTAGTGACTCTTGGCAACATTACAAGTATGTTACACTGATCATAGACCAGTGGGTAAATACGTCAACTTGGTTTCATACCCATATGAGTCAGAGTGGTACCGAAGTAGAGTGTTTGATGAACTCCTACAACACACTGACAAATTAGTTCCGACTAATTTTTTATATGCTGATACGACATTGTGTCACACCCATTAGGATGAATTTCGTGACACAATACCGGGGGGGGGGGGGGGGGCATGAGAGAATGTCAGAGTGTTGAGGACGTACATACAGGACATAGAGAGGACAAGGGACAGAATAGAGATAATGACATATAGGACATAGATAAGGACATCTACAGTATAGCAGATAGAGTAGAGACAGAACACAAGTCAGGACATAGAATGGTCATAAGACAGGACATCTACAGGACAGTAGATAAACAGGAGACAGGACTTAGGTGGGGACACAGACGTGTCATAACCAGGACACCGGCAGGACCAAACCGGAGGATAGGAGGGGACGCCAGTTCACGGGATACCACCCTGAACGGACTAGACGTTAGTACAACCCAGCTTAGCACGGACGGACTGCTGTACTACGAGACTGGTAGGACAGCACGGGGTTTCACGGACAGCACGGGGTCTAGGGCGACAAGGCCAGCCAACCGGTTGGGAAATCGTCAGACGGACCAGACAGTTTTCAGAGGAGGACACTTGTGTATTTCCGAGTGCAGATGCTTAGTTTGCGAGGTCGCTAGTTGAAGATAGCGAGTATAGAGTTTGAGCAAGTGACTGTGTGTGATGATCGTATAGAAGGCGGCATTTGTATGTGTTACGGCAGCCACTGCCTGTGTATACTCTGTAACGATATCAGGTTCGCCTGAAATAAATACGAAATGTACCATCCGCATGACTGATGTTTCTTTGGGTGCGGATGAAGAAGCGAGAGTGCCTGTGTGTGATACAAGATGTTGACAGGTACTCATGCAATCTTGGGAAGATAATGTGGTGGTTTCCCTTTTGACATCCACATCCACATGAGGTCTTTTACCTGTGTCTTTGACAGCCATTTCCGACTGTCAGGACAAGTGAGTGCCTTGCTCTGCTCAGCTGCAGAGTTGCCCACTTAACCGGTTGATATTCGGTCCCCGGGGCTGTGTTTGCCACACCCTTGTGTGTTTCCAATCCTCTACCAGTGGGAGGTGCAGTTGGGATGTTCTCTTCCTAAAGCTATAGTCCATGATGGATAACACTCTCCAGTACTTTTACATGAAATTATATTTTTTGTGTGTGATGGATCTAGAGGCCTAGATGTTTTATATTCATTTACCCACGCCCCTCTTCACCTACACGTGGGACATACTGAGCAGACGCTAGTATATATGGCAATCAAGACAGATGTTAGTCTGAGAGACACGTGGGCAGACGCTAGTATATATGGCAATCAAGACAGATGTTAGTCTGAGAGACACGTGGGCAGATGCTAGTCTGTGGGACATCCTGGGTGAACACTAGTCTGTGGGACATCCTGGGTGAGCACTAGTCTGTGGGACATCCTGGACAGACACTAGTCTGTGGGACATCCTGGACAGACACTAGTTTGTGGAATATCCTGGACAGACACTAGTCTGTGGGACATCCTGGGCAGACACTAGTCTGTGGGACATCCTGGACAGACACTAGTCTGGACATCCTGGACAGACACAAGTCTGTGGAATATCCTGGACAGAGACTAGTCTGTGGGACATTCTGGATAGACACTAGTCTGTGGGACATTCAAGGCAGACACTAATTTGTGCGACATCCTGGACACACGCTAGTCTGTGGGACATTCATGGCAGACACTAGTTTGTGGGACATCCTGGACAGACACTAGTTTGTGGGACTTCCTGGACAGACACTAGTCTTTGGGACATCCTTGACAGACACTAGTCTGTGGGACATCCAGGGCAGACACTAGTTTGTTCGACATCCTGGACACACACTAGTCTGTGGGGCATCATGGGCAGACACTAGTCTGTGGGACATCCTGGACAGACACTAGTCTTTGGGACATCCTTGACAGACACTAGTCTGTGGGACATCCTGGACAGACACTAGTTTGTGGAATATCCTGGACAGACACTAGTCTGTGGGACATCCTGGGCAGACACTAGTCTGTGGGACATCCTGGACAGACACTAGTCTGGACATCCTGGACAGACACAAGTCTGTGGAATATCCTGGACAGAGACTAGTCTGTGGGACATTCTGGATAGACACTAGTCTGTGGGACATTCAAGGCAGACACTAATGTGTGCGACATCCTGGACACACGCTAGTCTGTGGGACATTCATGGCAAACACTAGTTTGTGGGACATCCTGGACAGACACTAGTCTTTGGGACATCCTTGACAGACACTAGTCTGTGGGACATCCTGGAAAGACACTAGTTTGTGGGACATCCTGGACAGACACTAGTCTTTGGGACATCCTTGACAGACACTAGTCTGTGGGACATCCAGGGCAGACACTAGTTTGTGCGACATCCTGGACACACACTAGTCTGTGGGGCATCATGGGCAGACACTAGTCTGTGGGACATCCTGGACAGACACTAGTCTGTGGGACATTCTGGATAGACACTAGTCTGTGGGACATTGAAGGCAGACACTAATCTGTGCGACATCCTGGACACACGCTAGTCTGTGGGACATTCATGGCAGACACTAGTTTGTGAGACATCCTGGACAGACACTAGTCTTTGGGACATCCTTGACAGACACTAGTCTGTGGGGCATCCTGGGCAGACACTAGTCTGTGGGACATCCAGGGCAGACACTAGTCTTTGGGACATCCTTGACAGACACTAGTCTGTGGGACATCCAGGGCAGACACTAGTTTGTGCGACATCCTGGACACACACTAGTCTGTGGGGCATCATGGGCAGACACTAGCTGGGGGACATCCTGTCTTTGGATTATCTGTTGATTAGTAACCAAGAGGCAAATGAATACAAAGAATTTCGTGCAATGTGTCTCATACACCATAACACCAAACTCCTACTCAGAATCAAAATAAGAAGGACAGGAAGGAACGTAACGATTGGAAATAAGTGGCTAACAGTGTAAATTTGTGAAAGGTAAGAGTACATACAATGCAAAAGAAACATATGTAACACTACTAAAGAGATCAATAGAGAAGTACAAAGACATATAATTGTGCTTTATAGAATATACCACGTTATTTGATAAAAAGAAACATGATGAACTGATCAAATGGTTGGGGGTATTAATTCTGATACGGGGGCTGCGTGATCTCGAGATATGGTGTCCACCTCGAGTGCTGGAGGTCCCGGGTTCATGCCCCGTTATGACTGGGATCTTTTTTCACGGACTTCTAGTAATAAACTTTCCCCTGGTCTCTGGGTAGTGAGACTGGACGCTCGTGTGTATTGTTGCCACGTAGAAAAATCCCTTCGCAGTTGGAAATCGAAAAAGAGTAGCCTAACGGCGCTGCCCGCGCAAAATTTCGAGTTAAAAATCTACCCAAAGTATGTCAGGATCCTCGCCTGTGCTACGGAGTTCGTGCACTGAGCTGGGTTTCTCCAGACTCAGGTTTGAGTTAGGAGGAGAACGGAGCACTTATGGGTTACACCCGTATGCCATGATGTTAGTCCATCGACTAAACTAAACTTACTCTTATTGGGGATCTCTAAAATAAAACATATCTACTGGAAACAATAAGCAGTCATTAAATTGGGAAATAAAAAGGGCAATTATGAGCAGATAAAGCAAGGAGTTTGAGAATGTATTGGCACATAGATGTCCAGAATATGTTTTGACGGTTATAATATCAACAATCTACAATATGCATATGTCACGGTATTGACAGATAAAAACGCAGATGATCTACAACAGCTGTTAAACATTGTAATAGTAGAGATGTGCATAAAATGACTTCCATAAATTATTAAGAAAACAGAAGCAATATTCATATGATACAAACAGACAACACCAAATTGTGACATAACAATATTCGGGAAAATGTTTCACCAGCCTGATAAATAATACAACCAGTGAACATACAGACATTTTAAACAAATAAACCAGGAAACATACAGACAGTTTAAACAAATAAACCAGGAAACATACAGACAGTTTAAACAATTAAACCAGGAAACATACAGACAGTTTAAACAATTTAACCAGGAAACATACAGACAGTTTAAACAAATAAACCAGGAAACATACAGACAGTTTAAACAAATAAACCAGGAAACATACAGACAGTTTAAACAATACAACCAGGAAACATACAGACAGTTTAAACAAATAAACCAGGAAACATACAGACAGTTTAAACAAATAAACCAGGAAACATACAGACAGTTTAAACAATACAACCAGGAAACATACAGACAGTTTAAACAAATAAACCAGGAAACATACAGACAGTTTAAACAATTTAACCAGGAAACATACAGACAGTTTAAACAAATAAACCAGGAAACATACAGACAGTTTAAACAAATAAACATACAGACAGTTTAAACAATACAACCAGGAAACATACAGACAGTTTAAACAAATAAACCAGGAAACATACAGACAGTTTAAACAAATAAACCAGGAAACATACAGACAGTTTAAACAATACAACCAGGAAACATACAGACAGTTTAAACAATACAACCAGGAAACATACAGACAGTTTAAACAATTTAACCAGGAAACATACAGACAGTTTAAACAATACAACCAGGAAACATACAGACAGTTTAAACAATTAAACATACAGACAGTTTAAACAATACAACCAGGAAACATACAGACAGTTTAAACAATTTAACCAGGAAACATACAGACAGTTTAAACAATTAAACATACAGACAGTTTAAACAAATAAACCAGGAAACATACAGACAGTTTAAACAAATAAACCAGGGAACATACAGACAGTTTAAACAATACAACCAGGAAACATACAGACAGTTTAAACAAATAAACCAGGAAACATACAGACAGTTTAAACAATACAACCAGGAAACATACAGACAGTTTAAACAATTTAACCAGGAAACATACAGACAGTTTAAACAATTTAACCAGGAAACATACAGACAGTTTAAACAATTTAACCAGGAAACATACAGACAGTTTAAACAATTTAACCAGGAAACATACAGACAGTTTAAACAATTTAACCAGGAAACATACAGACAGTTTAAACAATTTAACCAGGAAACATACAGACAGTTTAAACAATTTAACCAGGAAACATACAGACAGTTTAAACAATTTAACCAGGAAACATACAGACAGTTTAAACAATTTAACCAGGAACATACAGACAGTTTAAACAATTTAACCAGGAAACATACAGACAGTTTAAACAATTTAACCAGGAAACATACAGACAGTTTAAACAATTTAACCAGGAAACATACAGACAGTTTAAACAATTTAACCAGGAAACATACAGACAGTTTAAACAATTAAACATACAGACAGTTTAAACAATACAACCAGGGAACATACAGACAGTTTAAACAATTAAACCAGGAAACATACAGACAGTTTAAACAATTTAACCAGGAAACATACAGACAGTTTAAACAAATAAACCAGGAAACATACAGACAGTTTAAACAATTTAACCAGGAAACATACATACAGTTTAAACAAATAAACCAGGAAACATACAGACAGTTTAAACAATTTAACCAGGAAACATACAGACAGTTTAAACAAATAAACCAGGAAACATACAGACAGTTTAAGACAATTTAACCAGGAAACAGTACAGACAGTTTTAACAATTAAACCAGGAACATACAGACAGTTTAAACAATACAACAGGAAACATACAGACAGTTTAAACAATTAAACCAGGAAACATACAGACAGTTTAAACAATTTAACCAGGAAACATACAGACAGTTTAAACAAATAAACCAGGAAACATACAGACAGTTTAAACAATTTAACCAGGAAACATACAGACAGTTTAAACAATTTAACCAGGAAACATACAGACAGTTTAAACAATTAAACCAGGAAACATACAGACAGTTTAAACAAATAAACCAGGAAACATACAGACAGTTTAAACAATAAACCAGGAAACATACAGACAGTTTAAACAAATAAACCAGGAAACATACAGACAGTTTAAACAATAAACCAGGAAACATACAGACAGTTTAAACAATTAACCAGGAAACATACAGACAGTTTAAACAATTAAACCAGGAAACATACAGACAGTTTAAACAATTAAACCAGGAAACATACAGACAGTTTAAACAAATAAACCAGGAAACATACAGACAGTTTAAACAAATAACCAGGAAACATACAGACAGTTTAACAATTTAACCAGGAACATACAGACAGTTTAAACAATTTAACCAGGAAACATCACAGACAGTTTAAACAATTTAAACCAGGAAACATACAGACAGTTTAAAACATTTAACCAGGAAAACATACAGCACAGTTTAAAAACTTTAACCAGGAAAATACAGACAGTTTAAACAAATAAACCAGGAAACATACAGACAGTTTTAACAAATAAACCATGAAACATACAGACAGTGTTAAACAAATAAACCAGGAAACATACAGACAGTTTAAACTAATTTAACCAGGAAACATACAGACAGTTTAAACAAATTTAAACCAGGAAACATACAGACAGTGTTAAACAATACAACAGGAAACATACAGACAGTTTAAACAATAAACCAGGAAACATACAGACAGTTTAACATTAAACCAGGAAACATACAGACAGTTTAAACAAATAAACCAGGAAACATACAGACAGTTTAACAATTTAAACCAGGTAAACATACAGACAGTTTAAAACAATAAACCAGGAAACATACAGACAGTTTAAACAAATAACCAGGAAACATACAGACAGTTTAACAAATAAACCAGGAAACATACAGACGTTTAAACAAATAAACCAGGAAACATACAGACAGTTTAAACAAATAAACCAGGAAACATACAGACAGTTTAAACAAATAAACCAGGAAACATACAGACAGTTTAAACAAATAAACCAGGAAACATACAGACAGTTTAAACAAATAAACCAGGAAACACTACAGACAGTTTAAACAAATAAAACCAGGAACATACAGACAGTTTAAAACATCTTAACCAGGGAAACATTACAGACAGTTTAAACAAATAAACCAGGAAAACATACAGACAGTTTAAACAATTTAAACCAGGAAACATACAGACAGTTTAAACAAAGTAAACCAGGAACATACAGACCGTTTAAACAAATAAACCGGAAACACATACGACCTTTAAACAGATAAACAGGAACATACAGACGTTTTAACAAAATAACCGGTGAACATACAAGACGTTAAACAACTAAACACAGAAACAGACAGACGGTTAAACAATCAAAAACATACAGACAGTTTAACACTAAACCCTGAAACATACAGAAAGTTTTTAAAAACAATTTAACCGGGAAACTCAGACAGTAGTAGACAAAAAACCATGAAATCATACAGACATTTTAACAAATAAACAGGAAACATACAGACACAGTTAACAATAAGCCAGGAAACATACAGACAGTTTAAACAATTTAACCAGGAAACATACACATTTACGCTATATCAACGACGATGTACATCATATTTCAGCCAAAATATTATTTATTTATACACTTCATATGAATAACTCTACAGTATGGTATCGTCCATTAAGAATGATGATGAACATTAAATTCATCCAGTGGAGGTTGAAAGTTTGGAGCCGTTAGTTCTAAGATGGCAGGTAAAGTCTACATTTGCTAGAAATGTTCTTTGACAATGTGGAGAATGCTTAACCTTCAAGGAGGAGGATTTCTTGCAGTGTTTTTTTTTTTTAATTTTTTTTTTTTTGCTGGGCCTTTTCTTTTTACAGCTCTTACAGTCCTATTTGCTTCACGTGTTACTTCACCTTGCGTATCGTGTGCATGCGGGGAACATGCCACGCGAGAAATCGTACAATATTCTGTTTATTGCGTCTGTATTTAGCTGACAATGATTGTCTGGCGAAACGTCTAGAAAATAGAACATATATACAGCCATAATGAAAAAACAGTGTTCTTTGAGTTTGTACTGAGAAGAGAAGCATTGAAGAACATCGTGACAACTGGAAAGATGCGTGGTTAAGGAGACTGAGGCAGACCGAGAGAAATAATGCTTGAGGTCCTGAGAAGGTAGCCTGAATGAAAATCGATAGAGTTGATCCAGAACACCAAGAGCCGAGACTATATGCACGTGTAAACTATTTGACAGTCCCTGAAGACGATGACATCCCACACAGAGCCTCTGGGTGAGCACTGACATAACAGTTATAATCATCATGTACTAACGCCTGCGGATAATTGAGCCGGTTACTACAGTTTATACAGCCGTGACCCAGTGTAAGAAACTTGCCTGCCCTGTCGGATTACTCGTACGTTTAACTTGAGATCACGTACTCACATTATGTTTGGTCCATACATTGTCCATCTGCCTCGGTAGTCTGTTAGTTCGTCTGCATAGCAACGGACCAATCCGTTTGTCTCTGTCAGTCCTTCCATCCACCCATCCGTTTGTTTACCTGCCTCTCTGATCGCTTGTCTGATTGTTACGCAGTCATTCAGTCAATCAGCCTGTCAATCAGTCAATTAATCAGCCAAGTTTTCTTGTCTCCGAATTATGTCAGTAGGCCTATTCCAATTTTGTGTGTTCGCGGGTCTGTGTTTTGTTTGGATATGTGAAAACTGGTTTATACAGGGTGTATTTTTAATGACTGTGGGTTTTTTGAAAATATTGCCGTTCCAAGTTTTGTATTTACCTTTTATGTTGCATGAACTCCACAGAGGTTGAATAAAAAACGTGGAACGGCAATATTTTCAAAAACCCCACATTCATTAAAAATACATCCTGTAAATGTCATTGCGACATAGCGTTGACATTAGAGATCTCCAAACTTTAGGCAGCTTTGTTCCTTCTGCAGAACAAATCCAACACGGCTTAAGATGCAAGACACTAAACTAAACGAGCTTTTCCACAACCCACCTGGTATCCCATTATAACATTCGCGAATGTTGACAGACACTACCAAGCGAGAACTCCCAGTTGAAGCTCACAAGCTTATCAAACATTGCCACAACGCACTAAGTATCCCCTTTTAACATTCGCACATGTTGGCAGGCTCTACCGAGAGAGAACTCTTGAGCTAGGATCATTCCAGTCAACTGATGGAACGAGTAAAAGAACGGAGAGCGCAGATGCTAGCTAGAGTTCGTGTCTTGTTAACGGTCGTTTTCAAGCGGATAGGACTTTCCGGTCTCCGAGTCTCCAGACGGCCAGTCGAGCTGGGGTTATCGCGATATTAATTGGTGCAAATTGTCCCTAATGAGGGACAGACGTTCTCCCGTTCTCCCGCGGGGACGGATTATTAAACATGATTAAGTTATTATAGAGTTGGTTTTCTATTTATTCCTCACCTCACATCCCGGGCTTCTCTTCTCTTTTAGCACTTGTATTACATTTGTATTACATTTTTATTGCTGGTAGAGCTAGAGAGACGTTGTTGTGGTTAAGTTATAGCTCACTGGCATGTTTTCGTGGATGCCTGGAGTTAGATGGGGTGGCGGTTCGTATTTAACTTGCTTGAGAAGATCAGTATCGAAAAAAGGGAGTGATTGTTTTCAATCCTGATATAGAAGAAAACGAACGAACACAATATTACCTGGAAGCTCGACGGCAAGAAATGCACACGGATACAAGCCATCGTTTCAATCAGTCTTCTTCAACTAACAAAATATCTTAGCTCATCATCATCATCATCATCATCATCATCATCATCATCATCATCATCATCATCATCATCATCATCACCATCATCATCATCATCATCATCATCATCATCATCATCATCATCATCATCACCATGTGCTCTGCCAACTGAAGAAGCGTGCATGTCTCTTCATAAATCGCTGTCGTTGGTGTTCTGGGCCTACTCTGCCGATGATATTCTTCCATGCCACCGATGTCATGGACAGAAAAGAGTTAAGACGGACATAGGTCAGTAGAACAGTACTCACACATCACAGCTCGCGAGACAGGAACAGCAAGAGTTAAAGCTCTAATGAAGACAGGGTCAATAAGTCTTAGTAATACTCAGTGAGCTCACCGGTTCACAAGGTCCATCCAGCATCATTTATCTGTGTCTGCCCCTGCCTCTTTTTCTGCTGATCATTCCAGTTGTCACAATGTTCTCAAATGCTTCCCCTCTCACCACATAACTTTCTCATTGTTGTATATAATGTTCTATTTCCATTAGCCTCTTCCAGGCTTTCGTTGTGTTCTTCAATAACAGACCAAGGTATTCGCAATATTAGTCAGGGAAACTAATTCTCCGTGGCTTCTAAACTCTTGTTTATAAGCTTACTAGCTGACCCGGCCCGGCTTCGCCCAGGCCCTGGAGGGGATCTATCTATCTAACAGTCTGTCTGTCTGCTTGTTTGTCTGTCTGTCTGTCTGGCTGTCCCGGCCCGGCTTCACCCAGTCCCTGGTGGGGAGCATCTCATTTAATTCATATACGTAGTCATATAAGCTCTCCCGTTCCCGACTGTCTGTTTATCTGTCTGTCTGTCTGACCCGGCCCGGCTTCACCCAGTCCCTGGTGGGGAGCATGTCATTTAATTCATTCATATAAGTAGTCAAATAAGCTTCCGTTCCCGACTATCTGTCTGTCTGTCTATCTATCTGACCCGGCGTGGTTTCGCCGGTAAACAGTAACTTAAAAGAATGTCCTTCCACACACCATTCATTATTTTTAATGAAAACTGTTTTTAATCACCGACATGACAGTTGATAAGTTCTGTAAGCAGAAAAAGATGGGTTACAATGTTATGCATTATGCATTATTTTTATGCAAACTTTAAAATGCCTTAAAGATTATATCATTATTTATTATAACTCACATGCCTGAAAATAACTATAGACAAAGAGTTTAACAATAGTGCAAGTAAGTCCAACAATATGACTATAAAGTATATAGAAATGTTATTAAAAGTTATGCCCCTTGAAATAACTTTTCTAGAGTGAAGTCCCCCTGCTATATAGACATTATATAATGAAAATGAAAAAGTAAATGTTATTAAATAAGTAGAAGATTTTACACTAAGAAACTATTATAGTCGGTTGCACAGGAATGAAAGGAAGATGTGTGGAAAATTTCATCTCAATCGGATGTACCGTTATCGAACGCACCCAATACATAGCTAGCTGACCACAAACACAGGCACATACACTCTGTTTTATATATATAGATTCACATTCCATAATTCGGTGGCATGTGCCATTTTAGCATTCTCTTTCTGACATTCAACGATTGTGATTTATTTTAACCTAGCTAAATGAACAGGCTGATGGGCTAGCAGGGAATGCACCTCTTGGTGACAGATTACCTATGGGCAAGGAGGATGTGATCGTGCCCCTATGAGTGGAGGTGCAAAAGGCGGGGGAACAGATTGAGAACTCTATGTGAAAAGGATGAGATTGCAGAGGATTTTTCAGGGGTTCTGGTAGAAACTCAAATATTAGAGGGAAGACCATGATAACTTTCAACCAGATAGCGGTGGGAACGATTAGTAGTGTGACTCTTCGCTGGCTGTTGAACGAGGGGACGGAGCGTATATGGGAATGTCCTGTGTGCAGTGATGTCAGTTCTTAGCTCAACTTTAGCCTAGGTGTTAAAGTTAGTTGCATTCTCTTAACAAATTGTCGCAGTCAACCCCAGCATTATTTGGCTGTTTGTAGTTTCTTGGCAGTAGTTTACCATTGCTTTCTGAACAACCGACGCTCATGTCATTGCGTAAAATCAGCACAAGACGGAAACTGTGTTTCGAACGCGGTAATGTGGTATTGCGAATCTCGTTCGTAACCAATTCGCCACAGTGCAACTCATCATCATCATGTGCCATACCGGTAAGCGTGAGCGGTCATGCTTTGCCATCTCACTCGATCACCAGAGTCGTGGATCAGCTCAGTATTCTTGTCTCGACTACGTGGCCAAGCCATTCAGGTATTTACTTCTCTGCGCTCCCCTTGTTCTCTTCCCCTCGATCTTGAAAGTTGTCACAAAGTTCTTCAATTTATTTCTTCTCACAACGAGACCAAAAAAATGTGATTGACCACGTCTAATTTCTCTAATCATTATACGGTTTCCATTTGTTTCTTGTAGGACTTGGTCATTGGTTTTTCTGTCTGTCCATGGTATTCTTTGAATTTTCTCAGAAACCACATTTCCACAGCCACTAGCTTAGCTAGAAACCTTGAATGTCACAATCACAAATAAGTAATCCAAACATTTCAATTAACGCCACAAACAAAGTAAGTAACGTTAGTAAAAGACCCAGGCACACGCCTTAAGGCGCATTGGACATATTTATAGACCTGTCGGAACTCTGTGGATGCTTGCTTGCTTGCTTGCTTGTGTTCGTTGGCTTGAGCTCCAATAATGCGGTCAGTATCACGTCCTCCACCCGCTTCGTGGCGAAGGTGTTACGGACGCGTTTCGTAATCCCTGGGTTCGAAACACAGCGATGCCGATTTTTTTTTTCGAAAAAAGGTATAGGTGCTGGTCGTTCAGAAAGCAATGGCACAATATTGAACGTAAAACTTCCCAGGAATCATGAACAGCCAAATATGCTGGGGTTGACTTCTACGTCCTGTGAAGGGCATGCAACTAAATTAAATTAATCATGTCATCCGCCTTTATATCCTAAGGCAAATTTAGATACGATTTCGATTTCTATTTTGACTTGGTAGACATAGAACGCCGGCTCCCTGGCGAAGGATTTAAGGACGCTGTTCGTAATCCCGTATACTCACGTACGAAACAAAGCTGCGAGATTCGGTTGTGGATCGCGTCACGTTGGATTCTTACGGAAAGATATGTGAGCCGGTCGTTCAGAAAGCAATGGCAAACTACTGAACGTAAAACTTGCCAAGACAGCTGAAAATGCTGGTGTTGACAGCAATGTCCTGTAAATAGGATATGAAAAAAATAGAAAAGACACAGGGCCCTGGTCAATGTTAAACATTCGAATCCGTCATGATGGAGGTAGGACCAATGCCCAACTGGGCCTGTAGGCGAGCGTCATGTCGCTAAGATTCCAGGGCTCTCAGAAACAGAACACAACTCAACTCTCGATGAAGAGTTGTGTCGCAACGTCCGCAGATATATTTCGCTGGTACCCGTGTGCGTCTTTCCTTCCGTAGAGCTTCCTGGTTTAACTGTGTGCTCATTGATGATTTTGAAAAGAACGTGTTTCAAGCAGTGCAAGATTGAAAAAAAATCGTTTGGTTTAGTTTAATCGACGGATCAACATCACGGGTGTAACCCATAAGTGCTCCGTTCTACTCCTAATTCAAGCCCGAGTCAAGAGAATCTCAGCTCAGTGCACGAACTCTGTAGCACCGGCGTAATCCTGAAATACTTTGGGTAGATTTGTTAACTCGAAATTTTGGGCAGCGCCGTTAGGCTACTCTTTTTCGATTTTCAACTGTCAAGGGATTTACGGCGTGGGTCGTTTCAAAATAAATCAAAGTGATAGCACGATCCAGTGAACTGAACCATGAGGAACTTGTCCCTGTCGTAACATTGGTTCTGCATAATTTCTTTGACTGTTATAGTTTTACAATTATCTGTTACGAAGGAAGTCTGCCATTGCTTTCCTTCTTAGAAGTGATCATGCTGGTAGGTGACATAGTCAATGTCTATAAAGCGATTATATAACAACCTTCGAAAACTTCAGACCAAATCTAACAGCTGCCTGTCGGCTGCTCTCAAGCTCAGTGCAGCACATTCTCTATTCAGTAAGATAGCAGCGTAAAACAGCGTGGTAGGCAGGATGTGTCTGCTTGCTCTAAGAATAGTGAGACCCTCAAGGTGGGGGGTGTGTGGGAGGAGGGGGGGGGGGGGGTATGCACGTTACACATGTCAAAACTCCTCCAGCAATTGAATATGGAGAGATGACAAACCGACGACTGCGGTGGCTACATTTCAGAATGAGAAAACCTACCGGCAAAAAGGTATGTCTAGCATCTGTGATTCTGGTGTTCACACGTTTCCAACTTCGCCTGTGATTCGGAGTTCGTTTGCTGTGCTGAGATTCTCCTGATGATAGGGTATTAAATCACATATGACGACATTTGTGTGCTGTAAAAGCGATCATTTACAAATCAAACTAAAAATAAAAACCTGTCATAAACAGTTAACCCTTTAAACGTGAAAGGAATATTCGACAGGGAAGAACATAGAGTGTGCAATACAGGACAGCCACTCTCAGTTTATTTGATGAAGAATTCCCACTGGACCTCTGGATCGGAGTCTATACAGAAAGGTCAACATAAAATGCTGTTCGAAATGGAGGTGCGGGAGTGTACAAAGAATGCCAAAATAATACTAGGGAGACGGCTAGAGTACGAAGAGGAAAGCACTGCCGTAACTATGATGCTGAAATACAGGCAATCAAGATAGCATTAGAGAAATTACGAAATACCTGCCATGATACACAACCTGTGGTGCTATTGACAGATGCAAAATCAGTACTTGAGGCGCTCGAGTCTGAGAAGTCGCCAGTAATACGGACACTACAATCTCCACTAGACAACCAGTGTAAGGTCACCCACCTTACACGTGATACCATCTCACTGTGGAGTACCTGGAAACGTGAAAGCTGATCGATTTGCTAAGGAATGAGCAATAGAAGAACGACCTGATACACCTGTTACATACCACCGTAACAAATTAATGATGAAATCAATCAGAAAGCCACCAACGTCAGCTCATGAGGACTACCACTTTAGGAACAAACTAGAGCAAATAATTATTCGGCGTCTTAGAACAGGACACAATAAATTACACAACCACATGTATACAAAATTCAAGATTGGCGAATCAGCCATGTGCACTCGTGAATGTGCGCATCAGACAGCAGATCCATCCATCCATCTATCATGTGCCATGCCGATAAGCGTGGGCGGCCATGTTCTGCCATCTCACTCGATCACCAGTGTCGTGGATCAGCTCCGCGTTCCTGTCTCAACCGTGCCATGCGGCCAAGCCATCCAGGTATTTACTTCTCCAAAACTGCCCAAAATACGACATATCTAGGTACACCTACTGGCCTAGAGAAACAAAAGTGGAATATATATTCTATGGACCACTGAATGAACTAAACAAGACAGTGACATTCATACAAGAGACAACATTGCAGATATAGACACATGTCTAGCGAATGAAAGGAAAGAAGAAGAAGAAGACGTCAATATAAATCAACTAGTCACTCAATCAGCATCATGTAGCAAGTACTTTGCAGAACGTCGCTCCCATTTCAATCCGTAGAAATAGGCTCGATTCATTGCCAGTTCCCTTGCCTCATGCATGTTCATGTGAAATACGTCTTCAAATCATGTGTCCATCGTAATGCCGACCGACGCCTACAACTTCCCCAAAGAACCATGTCTGCTTCCACTATCCTCCCATGCCAACGTGACGTTTCATACGGCCACATTATTTCCATTGCTAAACCGTGATGCTCTTTATGGGCCAGTAACAGTCACATTGTTCCAGAAGATTCCAAATTGTTTCAGAAGATTTACAATCGTTTTAGAAGATTCACAATTGTTTCAGAAGGTTCACATTTGTTCCAGATGATTCATAATTGTTTCAGAAGATTCACAACTAACTAAGCAACGATATTCAAGGGGAAAGTTTGGAGTTGGGGTTCATGGCTTTATGAACAGAACACCGCTCAACTTAACATTTTATCTTTATATGGAGAACAGTCATTTATGGGAAAATCAATAGATGAAGTGGAATAGAGAAATTAATGTCAGGTGAAAAAATACCAAACGAAAAGTAGAGGGAGACAGTCAATGGCATACGTGGACAGGAGAAACAACAAGAAATTATCAGAAACATCAGCTTCATCATAATAGCAGATGAGGGAAAGAGATTGAGAGTCATGATCCACAGTTTCCTTTACAAGAGAGGCACCTGTGGAAGAAGAAGAAGAAGAAGAAGAAAAAGAAGAAGAAGAAGAAGAAGAAGAAGAAGAAGAAGAAGAAGAAGAAGAAGAAGAAGAAGAAGAAGAAGAAGAAGAAGAAGAAGAAGAAGAAGAAGAAGAAGAAGAAGAAGAAGAAGAATTCATCTTCGTCCCGGGACATGCGGGAGTCGAGGGAAATGAACGAGCTGACAAACTGGCTGGCTCTGCACCCCCTGTAGATGGCCAGCCCATGGATCGTGCCGATGTTATTAACGTCCTTAAAGATTTGGCGAGATCAGAGGATTTTGACGTCAGTGATTCCACTTCGCTGTCCAGGATGAAAGACCTGGGAGTAAGAATCGGCACAGCCAGACGCGACGCGAGAGGTACATCGGGAAAACAAAGTGCCTCATCAACCAACACAGAACTGGCACTATTAGCCACCGGACGCTGATGCATATGCTGGGGGGAGGATCTGAGCACCTATGGTCATGTCCGGAGTGCAACGAAGATACCCCAACTGATAACTGATAACGGATAACGGAAGAAGAAGAAGAAGAAGAAGAAGAAGAAGAAGAAGAAGAAGAAGAAGAAGAAGAAGAAGAAGAAGAAGAAGAATAAGAAGAAGAAGAAGAAGAAGAAGAAGAAGAAGAAGAAGAAGAAGAAGAAGAAGAAGAAGAAGATGAAGATGAAGAAGAAGAAGAAGAAGAAGAAGAAGAAGAAGAAGAAGAAGAAGAAGAACAACAACAACAACAACAACAACAACAACAACAACAACAACAACAACAAGAAAAAAAAAAAGAAGAAGAATGTAATGTTAAAACAAATAATATTGTGCATGTCCTTTGAAGGACGTTGCGGTCAATACCAACCAAAGTTACTTTTGCAAGCTATGTGAAGTCCAGTAGTTTGCCATTAGTGGTTGTTGTTAAATGTTAAAGGAGAAATCAACGCTTAATTTCAAATTAATGTCAGTGTGGGGAATGAGCGCTCTGTCTCGTCATCAACGAATCGGAAGTTTAAAAGCCTTTCGGCTTCTTGGCGCCTAGTCAAAACATCTGTCTGTCTGTCTACTTACCTACCTTACTGCCTGTATGTATACCTACCTACCTGCCTGTCTACCCGTGTTGTCTGTCTATCTGCCTACCTACCTACTAATCTACCTACTTACTTATCTACCTACCTATCTGTAAGTCTACCTACCTACCTATCTACCTACCTGCCTGCCTGCCTATCCATCCATCCATCCATCTATCCTTCCTTCCATCCATCCATCCGTCTGCCTGCCTGTCTGTCTACTTACCTACCTACCTGTATGTCTGTCTACTTGCCTATATAACTACCTACCTACCTACATACTTACCTATCATCTATCAATCTACCTACCTTCCTACCTACCTCCCCATACAACCCACCGGCCCATCAATCCACCGATACACCCACTCCAACCACATGTGCCAGATTTACTTTCGTCCTGACATACCCCGACACTGACAGAACAGCGGACTGACACAACCCTGTCTCTCACACAAAGCACCGCCTACACATTCCTTACAGCAGCGGGGAGAAGAGCCACCAAGTTGTTACGGAATGAATACTGATGCCATTTCGCCAATTTCCCCCTTCGTTAAGGCTGATTAGGGTCGCTAGAGGGCGCAGGAATTGGACAGCTATGCCGTTGCTGATTGGCTGCTTAGCATAGGATTTAACCCAATTTCCGGTTATCGATGAGAAGACCGTTCAAATGGAGACGGTCGGTTAGAACAGCGAAGGAGTTGAGTGAACACACTTGAGGATTCTGAACAAAAACCAAGTATAGCTCAGCCAGGAAATGCCGACAAACTCGACCGACCAAACATGAAGTCACGATAGCTTGGTCGCCAGATTATTCTAATAATTTTGTTTGCAGCTGTCAAATTTGGCAGGATCTTGTTCTCCACAGCTGCCGATTTTCTGAAGTGAAAAGTGTCTGGCAAAGAAGATTAACTCTTTCGTTACCAAGCACTCACTACACGTGCGCTCAATAGCTCATATATTGTAAATAAGACAGATCTTTACTACACGAGATATAACAACGTACAATGAAAACACAAACAAAAGGTTGCAAAGTTTACTGCCTGGGATATTTCGGTGCATACTGCAGAAGTCACACTGTATAAACCAGTAAATTAAATCCGCCAATCTGAAATATACGAGCGTTATATTAAGTAGCAGAAGCCTTTGCTATTCATATGGTCAAGCTAACTTTGTGTAAACTAAAAAAAAAAAAAACATGATGGTCAGTTTAAAATGATCGTGGTATCCATTAAAGTGGTTTGTACAAAATATATCTGAGAAGCTCGACGGATGGAACACGGACATTACATCTTGTTCTTATTTTCAATCCGTCGAGCTTTTCATTCATATTTTGTGTTAAAATTACCATAGCAGACAATTTTAATCACTGTGGGAATATGTGTGATGTATATTGAAACTTGAAGGGTATATTTTGCTGTTTTAGTTTATGTTATATGGTGTCTGCATTTGTACCTGACGAGATACAGCTAAATATGCCAGACAATACGTTGTGCAATCTATTGATTACGTCATTATTCAAATATAAAATGAAACTAAATGTGCGTTAAGATACTGCAGAGAAACAACATGCTCAAGCTCAGAACCACCCCAGGGCCCGGTGAGCAGAAAACGCAGGCAATTTCATGTAGCATTTATTTTTCAGAATATCTCTCTCCTAAAACAGGGTCGACTTCATTGCACCGGGTTTTATCCCATATGGCTCGGTCTCTTTCCGCAGCGCGGAAAGCGTCGCACAAAGCACGAACTCCGTAGCTTTTAGCGACGACCCTCAGGAGTCTCCGAAACATTTAACTCGTAAACCGAAGGACGCGGCCCGGGATTGAACTCACAACCTTCGGAGCACGAGTCAAACGACTTGACCACTTCGCCACAGAGACTCCCACATCTCTCTCATTACGGCCCCTAGATTCTTAATCGTGTGCAGTTCTCCCGCCTAGCGCATTTGCATACCCAATGTGTTCTCAATATCCTGTTTACATCTTTGTACTGATATGTATTTGCGTGTTTAATATCCTGTTTACATCTTTGTACTGGCATGCATTTGTGTAAGGTTTATAATTCGGTGAATCATGATAAATGCCATGGTCGAGACAGGAACACCGAGCTGATCCACGGATTCTGGTGATCGAGTGAGATGGCGAAATATGACCGCACCAGACAATACTCGTTTGCGTATATTTATGAACTTAGTCATTACTAGACATGCGATCAGATGTAAAGAACAGATTGCCAGGCACAATGCTTATTTTAGAAGAATGAGCAACGTTGTGAGAAACAGAAATATCACTAAAGCAAGAATCTGCTTAGTGAAACGGCGTGTGAGAGCTGATCGTCTGCGCGGATACTAATGTAGGGTAAGGAAGGATGGAATGACGAAGGAAACAGGACAGGTGAATATGTGGTTGTTGAGAAGAATGTTGAGAATATTATGGACAGGGAAGAAAACACGCTGAGATATTTTGAGCTGTGTATCATCCATCAGAGCCACATGGACAAGGCAATGAAATGTATGGGGCATATCAATAATAAAATGTGAAATAAAGAAATAAACCTTATATGGGAAATGTAGGCGGGATGGCACAGAAATATACAGGAAGGTGGCAAGCTTAAACAGCTGAACAACAAATAATATCATCAGCAATACAGTCATCATCGTCATCATCATCATCATCATCATCATCATCATCATCATCATCATCACGATCATCATCCAGTGGCTTGTCCCAGTTAGAGCTTCATACACCCAACCCGTGCCCCGTTCATGTGCCAGTGAACTTCACAACAGAATACTCCTCACTTCCCCCATGTGAACAGTGGAACAGACAGGAGTCTCAACAAACCAACAACCCACACAGGTGTACTATGCATAATGCCTCCGCCGGAATGCCAACACAGAAGTCCGCCACGAAAAATACAGTTCATCGTCAATGGAAGCGGCAGTCACTAGAAAACCAGCAGTATTTAGTCAAATCAATTTAATAGCAACGTCTGGTGAGTTGCTTGGTACACAATGACTTAATATATGTAAGCAAAGGTAATTTTATGTCAAAGGGCCTGGTCTGGAGGAGACGTCAGAGTTCATGACTATACACTCCTCACTGTCAAATGATATTGTTATGAAGTCGGTGTTAAGGCATCAATACAACTCGGAACTGAAAAACTAATTAAGTCAGTGCAAGAACAAGGCAAAATAGAAAACGCTGCGAACCCTGGACAGTTTGTAAACAGGCGAAAAAATCCTTGGAAGCCGAGGAGATATGGTTTTATAGAAGAATGATGAAAATTAATTGGACAACCAAATTGAGCAATCTGGACGTTTTGAGGGGAACTAAGTCGCAAAGACAAATTTTCATACACATAAGAGAGAGGCAGTCATCGTCTGTTGGTCGCGTTATGAGAAGACAAAAACTGGAACATGTCGTGACACCGGAAAGATTTGCGGAAAGAGGGATAGGGGAAGACAGCGGGTGAACGTTCTTGTCAGTCTTGTATCGTGGCAAGGAAGAGAGTCAACACGAATTGCTCCATGCCGTCGGAGATCGCAATTTATGGAGAGGGATATTCGTCCACGCCAGCCGGCAAGGCATTTGATTATATACATATATATATATATATATATATATATATATATATATATATATATATATATATATATATATGTGTGTGTGTGTGTGTGTGTGTGCGTGCGTGTGTGTGTGTGTGTGTGGGGGGGGGGGGTACGTATGTCTTTTCTCTCCATTAATTCCCGAAGCAGGGATCATCACAATTTGAAGACCTGGGTGCCTGAACAAATAAATGGCCAGTCCTTCCCTCCAGTAGACAGCAGCAAGCCCAGAAATCGAACCGTGCTCATAGCATTACCTACATAACTTCATAACCCTTACACCAACTCGCCCGCTATTTCTATCTCACTGCCACAAAAACTAAAATGTGATAACCGTTAAGATAAATATGGCAACGGATATATTTATCAACAGAGAGAAATTACACAGTGTGAGTCATTTCTAGGTGTAATGCTGACGGGCGATGGGAATATGATGGAAGCAATTAAAATAAGAGAACAGGCCTTCAGGCTACAGCCCTGGCACAATTGTTAGACAAGAAAACCGACCCAGGGGTAGATAGAGCCCGTTACCTGGGATGGAATCTGTTTAGTGGAAGTAAACCTTCATCATCATCATGTGTCATGCCGATTGAGTTGAGCAAAGAACTGACATAACTGCACTCAGAACATTCTCATAGTCACCCCGTCCCCTAGTTCACCAGCCAGCGATGAGACACAGTACTAATCGTTCCCACAGCTATCTGACCGGAAGTTTTCCTGGTCTTCCCTCTCAGTTTTGAGATTCTACCAGAACCCCTGCCAATACCCCGCAATCTCATTCTTTCCACATACGGATTCTAAATCTGTTTCGCCACCTTCTCCACCTAGCCCCACAAGCGCATGACCATCTCTCCCCTGTCCACAAGTAAGCTACCACTTAGAGGTGCATTCATTGCCAGCATATCAACCTGTTCATTCACCCGCTCTCCCGCATGGCCAGGGTAAAAAATCCATACAATTCTCACCTATATGTGACCTCTGAAGCGAGGTGAGACATTCTATACCAGGGGTCACCAAACTACGGCCCGCGGGTCGGATCCGGCCCGCGAAGTAAATTCATCCGGCCCGCGACAGTACTCCAACTTGCTTGATATAACGTATGAAACACGAGACGTTGAGATACAATTTAAATGTAAATATTATGTTTAGAATAATAGGAGATCTTCACACGTGCGGAGACCTCCTGGCTGCTCTAGGCTGTTTATTTATGCTGCCCTATTTATATATTTTGCAAACCTTATTATGAGATATATTCTATTATCAAATGAAGCCGCCTGCCGCGGCTCTACAAGAGTTTGGAGTAGCATATTCCTTGATACTCTGGTAAAAAATGCATGGGATGCTTAGATGTTGTGTTGGCGTGCGTATAAGAGCCCAGTCACGCCATGTTCCCGCCTCTTTGGCCTTGAGAACAACTGAGGCCGAAGAGATGCTGATGTCTAATTTTCAGCAGAGGGTTTGAACTCATCCCTCTGAGCCAGCAGATGGGCGAACGTGCCTCAGGCACGGCCGAGCGTGGCCACTGTTTTTCCACACCGCAGTTGAGAGGGCAGACAGGCCCTGTGAAGATCCAAAAGATCCAAGAGGATCTTGATTGTGTATTGACGATTATCTGCTGCGGGGTGAGTTTTGAATGAACCTTCATAGTTTAAATAGGAACATAGGAATGGAATAGCTATGTCTGTGCCCGAGAACAATAATGGAGGGGTATATGCCTGGGAAGAGAGGAAGAGGGAGGCCAATGAGAAGATGGGTGCAGGATGTGGCGGATGATCTCCAGATGGGTGTATCTGATGCGGGACATCTTGCTTATGGTCGAGAGGTTTTCCGGAAGGTTGTTATGGGGGCAAGGTTCTGCAAAGGACATGCTACCGAACGAATGATCTTTGTTCCATCTTGTTGTCTGATAATTGCTGGTGTTTTTATCAGACTACAGTTACAGTGTTGCACGACTACCCATGCTGTGATGGAAGATCACTGGTACTGTGAAGGATGATCATGTGTATGTTTATTCATGGGGATGCCTAATTTGTTATTGCATCTAATCATGAATTTTATTTATTTGTACATTGGCATTATTAATCAGATGTTGTTGTATCTTTTCAATTACATTATTCTGATTCCCTGTACACGGACCTGAATTTCTTCTGATATTTCTAAATCTTTTCTTTTCTTGTTAGCCATAGAAATAGAATGAGATTCTCTCTGTCTTCTTATTCCTCTCTTCTTCTACTGCCCATGAGCAGTTGGCGTTATGCTATTATCTCTATCATCTCTGTGCGGTTACACAAAGGTACCTATAAACTGTATATGTACCTTTGATGAGCCGTAGCTTCACCAGTGACCCCTAGTCCTCTGCTTTTCTTCTGTTTCAATAGGATTTTAATTATGTTTCTAATTTAATGTCCTTTTTCATTTGCAGATCCCGTGTACTTCACCTTAGATTATGGCTACTAGGAAAACAAAAGTGAACGCCGAGTGTTGATTTTTCAATGAGGAATGGGGAGTAAAGTACTTCTTTGTGGAAACAAAGGACCAGAAAATCAGTTGCGTAATATGCAGCGAAAGTGTTGCCGTTTTGAAAGAGTACAATCTTCGGCGTCACTACGAAACAAAACATCTATCAACATATTAAAAGTTTTCTGGAAAGTTACGCTCTGGGAAATATGAGTCCATTAAACGTGGTTTTGAAACACAAAGAAATCTCTTCACGAGAAAATTTGCTGAAAATGAATCTGTCCACTCGTACAAGTTACAAAACAGTGCATAAGATGGCAGAACGAGGAAAGCCGTTTATTGATGACAACTTCATCAAAGAGTGTATGATCGAAGCAGCAAATGACTTGTGTCCTGAGAAAGCCGATTTGTTTGGAACTATCAGCATTTCGGCAAGTTCAGTTGTGCGGAGAACAGAAGAATTTGGAGAGAACATAGTGCTACAGATACGCGAGAAAACTAGGATCTTGTTGTGGTATTCTCTGGCGCTGGATGAGTCTACTGACCTCTAGAGTACGTTACAACTTCTCGTATTCATTCGTGGTGTCAATTTGGACTTTCAGATAACGGAAGAGTTGGCGTCCGTTTGCAGCATGCATGGAACAACAACTGGGAAAGACATTTTCGTGGAAGTGCAAACAATTTTGCAAGACTATAATCTTCAGCGGAATCAGCTTCGAGGTGCTACATTAGATGGAGGAAATAAAACATAGCAGGAGTGAGGAAGGGTCTGGTGGGGCAGATCAGGACTCAGTTGGAAGATTTGCAAATTCCGGGCGCTCTGTTCATACACTGCATCATACATCAGCAAGTACTCTGTGGGAAGACTTAGATATTTATTGTGTACTGAAACCAGTCGTTTCTGCTGTGAGTTTCATTCGGGAACTTGCACTCAATCACCGTCAGTTCCAGGCTTTTCTTGAATAAATTGATTCTGAATTCTGTGACTTGCCTTATCACACATCAGTCAGGTGGCTCAGCTGCGGTAAAGTCCTGCTTCGTTTTTACAAGCTCCGAAACGAAATAGATGTATTTCCTCACTGAAAAAGATAGAGCTGATTCACAGCTGTCAGATCCTACCTGGCTGTAAAAGTTGTCATTTTTGGTCGACATGAATGAACTGAACTTGAAACTTCAGGGAAAGGTTTACCTCGTCTGTGATCTCTACAGAACCATCAAAGGATTTCGGAGAAAGCTGTCATTGTTGGAAGCACAACTGGAAGGAGAAAACCTTTCTCATTTTCACTGTTTCAAAGAGTTTGGAGAGATTTTCAGATCTTGACAGAATTGAGAGTGACATTCTTCTGTTCCAGAATCCGTTTGATTGTAACCTTGATGATGTGCCAGTTGAACTACAGTTGGAGCTCATTGATTTGCAAGCAAATGACTTGTTGAAAGAGAAGCACAAAGAAGGAAAACTTGTTGAATTGTACCGCTGCTTACCTGATGTTGAGTTTCCGAAACTTAAGAAATTTGCCGCTGGTATGGCATCAGTGTTTGGAACAACTTATGTCTGTGAGCAAACATTTTAAAAAATGAAGTCTGTGAAGTCACCACATCGAACGCGATTGACTGATGAACATTTGAAAGCAATTCTCTTGATTGGATGCAGCAATTCCAAACCAAATATCGATGGTATTTTGAAAGCCACACGTCAGTTTCACAAATCTTCCCTAACCTCTTTTGCAGCTTAGTTTGTGAGATTCGGATATGTGCACATTAGGTCTGATGTAACTATTTTTTTTCTAACGTCGCCTTCTTTGAAAACTTTGTTTAATAAATAAATGTGTTGCTTGTCTTTGTTTTATTTTATTTTTTGTTGGTGTGCATTGCACGCCCTTCCTATGATTAACTTAGTTTTTCGTCTTTTTTCCCAGAGCTTTCGTTCTAGCTTGCAATTATTGTTAAAGTTAGCTGTATATCCTTACAGGACGTTTGCAGTCAACACCTGCATTGTTTTCTGTTGTTGATGTCTTGGCAAGTTTACATTCAGTAGTTTACTATTGCTTTCTGAACGACCGGCACCCATAACATCGCACAAAAAAAGTGCAACGTTGTCTGCTGCCAACTCGCGCGCAGCTGTGTTTCGAACGCGGTTATACCGAATTACGAACCACGTCCGTAATACCTTCGCTTCGGAGACCGGCGCAAGTATTGTACAGAATGACTATCCGGCCCGCGCTCGTCATTTTCTCAGCTAATCCGGCCCGCCATGAAAAAAGTTTGGTGACCCCTGTTCTATACGAAACATTCATTTCTCCACCTTAATAAGCATACTCCTTGAGTGTGCCATGCCGATAAGTGTAGACGGTCATGTTTCGCCATCTCACGCGATCGATCACCAGAGTCGTGGATCAGCTCTGTGTTTTTGTCTCGACCATGCTTCGTGGCCAAGCCATCCAGGTATTTTCTTCTCTGCTTTCCCCTTGTTCTCTTTCCTTCAATCTTGACAGTTGTCACCAACTGGCAAGATTGAAGGGATGTTTTTCGTAACCGTTGTATGCATGTTTTTCACAAGAAACCACAAAAGTTAGGTGGTGGATGGAATTTTGAGGGTAGCGACAGATAATTTATTGCAATCCCAAAGAAATCAGGAGCCTTGGAATGTGATCAACATAGAAAAATTAGTATAATGAGTCACATCACAAAGATTTTGCTACGAATTATCATGCAAAGAGTGAGGAAGAAATTACAACCTGAAATAGGGGAAGAACAATGTGGGTTTGTGGAAAGAAAGGTACAGTAAATTCTGTATATATGCTGCGAACAGTTATTGAACGTGCTATAGGAGTAAACAAGAATATACAGCTTTGCTTTATTGACTACTCAAAGGCTTTTAATAGGCTTTTAAGAAAGCGTGCTGACGAGGGTGAGGACGGGCAGACTTCGTGTGGAGTGGCTTGCTTCGCTTCGGAGGTCACGGGTGACAAGCATCGCCTGGATCTTTTCTCCGGGGCATGCTGGTATGCTGGGAAATGAACCAGGCGGACAGATTGGCTGGCTCTGCAGAACTTGGTGGAGTGTTGATACATGACAAGGCAGACGTGGTTGCGGCCTTGTGGGAGCTTTTAATAGTTAGACATGTCAATATAGTGGATACGCTTGCAGATCTACAAATTGATGGGAAAGACAATAGACTTATAAAAAACATATATTGGAAACAACAAGCTGCCATAAGGATTGATAATGAAGTGGGACAATATCAGCCTATTAAGAGAGGTGTTAGGCAGGGATGTATAATATCTCCAGATCTTTTTTCCCTATACAGTGAAAATATTTTCAGAAATGTAGAAGATATAAATGGAATCAGCATTGGAGGAGTAGACAGTCAAATTTTTTTTTTGACATGTTATGAGAAGAAATGGATTGGAGAACTTGGTGACAACTGGCAAGATCGATATAAGTTATTATATAGTGACATATGCCTGGGTCATTGACATTGAGGTGAGTGACCTTGTAGCGGGGCTACGAGAAAAACCAGCCATGAGAAATAATGGTGAGGGTGAGTGCAGACCCCCAGGGTGAATGGGGTGAGAGACAGTTTAGTTTTGTGTGAAGTCAGGAGACTTGAAGGGACAGTTGATGCTTGGACTCCGAGCTGGTCGGTGGTCTAAGGAGAGGAGCGGAGTTAGAGAGCTCCGTACTGTGTTGTGTTGTTCTCCCAGTTTTGAATAGAGGCCTAAACCCCGAGGGGGTTGGATAGTTAGTGGAGGCCTAGACCCAGTGTGTAGGGTGTATTGTGTGAGGTCCGGCCATGTATAGTAGCTGGATAGCTGTCTTGTAAATTTGAGATTAATAAGGCCTTGAGAAGGCAGTGATGTGTGCGTGTTAAGTTGTGAGGAGGATATATATATATATATATATCTATGTATTGATACATGACAAGGCAGATGTGGTTGCGGCCTTGTGGGAGCACGTGCACACCTCGGAGGAGCAAATGGATTACCATGGTTTGGCAAGAATGAGACAGCGAGGAGTGACGAGGGGATCTGGCCGACGCTCAACGCTCAGATGAAAGGCGAGACGGACTTATAATCAGATTGCTACTGGTACTATTAGTGTTGGAACTCTTCGCTGGCTACTGAGGATGGGGACGGAGCACTTATGGGAATGCCCCGAATGCTGTGATGTCGATTCTTAAATCAATCAATCAATCTGTGGATTATATTGTTTTCTGGATATGGAAATATGTTACGTGTGTCCGTGTTCCGTCTGCATTAAAAGATTATGTGCGCCAACTCAATCTTGTTCACTGACTGATGGATGTGTACTGTGGGGGTGAGTTATATTGTGAGACAGGTGGCTAGCTCAACTTACACTCCGTGGTGACATACAAGGAGCATTGTAATCTGGACAACGACCATCTCACTCGATTATCATTAAAAACATCGTGAGATATAGATATCGATCATATAAGTCAAATCCAAATGATGACAGCGCCTCGCTGTCGAAGTGCACTTGTTCAGCGAGGCGCTGTCGTAATTTGGCAATGACAGGTTCGAATCCAGGTCAACCGAAAGCTAGCTGAGTGGATGTCTTCTGCAGACTGACCTCTACTGGTTTGCGTGGGGAGCGGTCTGTGGTGAAAGAAACGCCCAGTATATGGAAGCGAGGAAGTGAAGCAGACATGTGCAGGACGTGACGATTTCTTGGGTGAGACAAGTACCAGAACACTATGTGTCGGATCTGCAATTATGGAAGCCTCCTTGGATGGCGGAAAATGTCCATGGTCTGCCCCCGCCGTCCCTTGAGGGTTGACCAAGATGTCTTCGATCGTTCTAACTTGACAAGCTGGGATGTAGATGACACCATAAAAGTGAGATTCGAAAGTCCTTCGAAACACCCGGGAAGGTTAACCCGGTCAACAAATAACCGCAGAATCGGATGTGTCGGCCTAAAGGCGCAACTAAACAGGCACAACGCAATTACATCTGAAAAAAACACCCCGGATGAACACAGAAGAAGAATCCAGGTCGGTAACTATATTTTTCAATTGTTATATTTCATACTGCATCCTCTAGTCTCTACTTCTTTCTTCTAACTCAATTAGCGCCAATACAGGTGACTTTATTTATGAACTGCAGCTAATTTCGAACGCGTTCGTTAACGCAGACGTCAGCAAGAAATATACACTTCATCAAAATATCAGATGAGAAATGACGTTGTTATCAGACAGACAGTGGGATCAACACCCTGTGCCATATATATTGAAAGGCAGAAGTGCAAATGTTTCGCTCAACTCGTTAGAATGCAACACCATTAACTACCAGCACTGGTGCTACATCAAGGATGATGTGATACGAGAACAAGAGGACGCCCGATAAGAAAATGGATTAACATCAAAGATATTGATCACACATAATAACACTATCTAGTGGCACTGGAACACCATTAAAAGAACGGAAACATACAAATACCTGGGTACAATCTTCAACTGCTCCAACATCATAAGGGAAGAAATACAAACTAGAATCAACTCTGGAAATAAGATATACTATGCACTACAACATCTACTAAAATCAAAGGCGCTATCTCCTAACACCAAAATCACAATATACAAAACACTGATCAGACCAGTTGTGCTGTATGGCTCTGAAACCTGGAGTACAACGAAAGGAGACGAAGCCTTGTTACAAACCTTTGAGAACAAAATTTTAAGACGCATCTTTGGACCCATTAGGGCTACACAAAGTGGAGAGTGGAAAAGAAGAAGCAACAAAGACATTTATGATCTGTTTAAGTCCCCGCTAATCACTGGTATCATGAAGGCTAATAGACTACAATGGCTGGGTCATATAGAAAGAATGGAAGATAATAGGGAAACAAAACTCGCTTACACTCAGGAAATAAATGACCGTAGACCCCGAGGTAGACCAAGAAGACGGTGGAGAGATAATACATGTACAGACCTACAAGCACTTGGAATCAACGACTGGCAAGAGAAGGTCCACCAGAGAGACGAATGGAGACGGATTGTATTTGCAGCAAAGAACCTCAATGGCTCGGAAAGCTGAAGAAGAAGAAGAAGAAGTGGCTCTGGAACGTCAACTATTTCTCCCCAGGACGCTAGAAGGCTAAGATAGCAGATAATGATGAATTATTATTTACCAATGGCATTTTGGTGATCAATAGGTAGAACATCTATCCACTTGTTTTTCATTTTCAGGAATTATCATCATCTAATGCCTCGCGTGGGCTATTATGCTTCTCCATATCTTGCAACCTCCAACAACGTGTATCAATTTGTGTGCTGATGCCTTCCCGTGACGTGATAAAAAGCTTTGCCTGCAGGTTTGCTCTTCTCGTAATGTAGCCAAAAACGGTGACTGCTTCTTCATGCTGTTTGTGATAAGCTGTCTTTGTATAAGAGCGTTCGATTGAAATCCGTTCGTGCCGCACCGCGCGTAATTGCGTAGGTTGAACATGATCATGTCATAGCCATGTGATAAGTTCTGATCAATGAATAAAAGAACACGTGCTTATCGTCCCATGATGCATAGGTTCTGTTTCTGACCGTTGAGAAAATAGCCGGGTTGATACAGTTTCTGACCGTTGAGAAAATAGCCGGGTTGATACAAACTCCGTCCAAAGAAGCTCAAAGAGCGGTGATTCAGTTTCTTTCATTTGAAGGGTGTCGACCAGTGGACATTCATCGAAGAATGCAGGCAGCGTACGGTAACAAATGTGTGTCGCAGACAACAGTGACAGACTGGGCACGAATGTTTCGGAAAGGACGTCAGTTCACTACATATCTTCGACGGCCGGGTCAAGCGCATATTATTGCAACAGAAAAAAAACATCGCCAAAATTGATGCAGCATTACAGATGAACCATTGTCGAAGCATACGTTCGCTAGTGAAAGAATTTGATGTGTCAATTGGGACAATTCAAAAGGTCGTTCGTAAGAAACTGCAATATCGGAAGGTGTGTTCACAGTAGGTACCACGGATGTTGACCGACCACCAAAATGAGGGACGCATGAGATGGTGTTTGAACCACTTGCTGTGTTACAGAGTGGAGGGTGATGCATTTCTCTTCCGCATAATGGTAGGCGATGAATCATGGTGTCACCAATTTGAGCCGAGCAGCAAAAGAGAGAGCATGCAATGGAAGCATGCTGGATCATCAAAAGCCAAAAAATTCAAGTTACAGGTTTCCGCTGGTAAGGTTATGTTGAGCGCATTTTTTTTTTTTTTTTTACCATGAAGAGCTATTGTTGGCCGACTTTAAAGAACCTGGTGTCAACATCAACTCTACCCACTACTTGCAAACACTAGAAAAGCTGCAAAAAGCCATCAAGAATAGACGACCCGGCATGCTTTCTCACGATGTGATTTTGTTGCATGATAATGCTCGTCCGCATGTCGCAAAGATTGTGCAGGAAGCATTAGGAAGGAAGAAGTATTCTGCAACATCCTACCTATAGTACTGATTTGTCACCATGTTATTTTCATGTGTTCCGGACCTATAAAAAAGCTGCCAAGGGGCAACGATTTCACACAGATGCAGACGTAGTGAACGCGATAAAAACTTGGTTCAGTGAGCAAACACATTCCTTTTTTTGCGGACGGCATTTGCCGCCTACCTAAGCAATGGGATAAAAAAAAAAAAAAAGGTGCTTGCCTGAATGCCTACGGCGACGACTTCTGACCTACCCATGGTGCCTAATTCATTCAAAATGAATGCTTTGTTTAAGTCTACCACACCTGTTAATGTTTCTTTCATGCTTTTGTAATAAAGCCATTGGAACGGGTTTCAAATGAACGTCCCTAATATCTTAACTTCTTTCAAAACATGTTTTTGCATTACTCAATTTGGCTGTCCAAGAAATATGCAGCCATTCTATAAAACCACATCTGTGAGACCTGAAAATTATTTCTGGAGTGTATACTAATGGTCCACAATTCAAGGCTATTTGTTAAAATTGGTTCCAGAGATCAATCTCCATAAAGATGTTAACATTGGTTCCAGAGATCAGTCTCCGCAAAAATGTAAATATTGGTTGCTGGGGTTAGTCACCACAAAGATGTTAAAATTGGTTCCTGGATTCAGTCTCCACAAAGACGTTAAAATTGGTTCCTGGGGTCAGTCTCCACAAAGACGTTAAAATTGGTTCCTGGGGTCAGTCTCCATAAAGATGTTAAAATTGGTTCCAGAGATCAGTCTCCACAAGGATGTTAAAATTGCTTCCAGAGATCAGTCTCCATAAAGATGTTAAAATTGGTTCCAGAGATCAGTCTCCATAAAGATGTTAAAACTGGTTCCAGAGATCAGTCTCCATAAAGATGTTAAAATTTGTTTCAGAGATCAGTCTCCATAAAGATGTTAAAATTGGTTCCAGAGATCAGTCTCCATAAAGATGTTAACATTGGTTCCAGAGATCAGTCTCCATAAAGATGTTAAAATTGGTTCCTGGTGTCAGTCTCCCACAAAGATGTTAAAATTGGATCCTGGGGTCAGTATCCATAAAGATGTTAAAATTGGTTCCAGAGATCAGTCTCCACAAGGATGTTAAAATTGGTTCCAGAGATCAGTCTCCATAAAGATGTTAAAATTGGTTCCTGGGGTCAGTCTCCATAAAGATGTTAACATTGGTTCCAGAGATCAGTCTCCACAAGGATGTTAAAATTGGTTCCAGAGATCAGTCTCCATAAAGATGTTAAAATTGGTTTGAGAGATCAGTCTCCACAAGGATTTTAAAATTGGTTCGAGAGACCAGTCTCCATAAAGATGTTAAAATTGGTTCCAGAGATCAGTCTCCATAAAGATGTTAAAACTGGTTCCAGAGATCAGTCTCCATAAAGATGTTAACATTGGTTCCAGAGATCAGTCTCCATAAAGATGTTAAAATTGGTTCCTGGTGTCAGTCTCCACAAGGATGTTAAAATTGGTTCCTGGGGTGTCTCCACAAAGATGTTAAAATTTGTTCCAGATATCAGTCTCCATAAAGATGTTAAAATTGGTTCCTGGCGTCAGTCTCCGCAAAGATGTTAAAATTGGTTCCTGGGGTCAGTCTCCACAAACATGTAAATATTGGTTCCTGGTGTCAGTCTCCACAAAGATGTTAAAATTGGTTCCAGGGGTCAGTCTCCACAAGGATGTTAAAATTGGTTCCAGAGATCAGTCTCCATAAAGATGTTAAAATTGGTTCCAGAGATAAGTCTCCATAAAGATGTTAAAATTGGTTCCAGAGATCAGTCTCCATAAAGATGTTAAAATTGGTTCCTAGATATCAGTCTCCATAAATAAGATGTTAAAATTGGTTCCTAGGGTCAGTCTCCACAAATACGTTACAATTCGTTCCTGGGGTCAGTCTCCACAAATACGTTAAAACTGGTTTTTGGGGTCTGTCTCCACAAAAGGTTCATTTTCTAACACAAAGTAAAGTTTTCTGGGTGAATACTGTTTTATAAATGTATAGAGGTCCATATGGATAAAAGAATACAAGTGCTCACACTTAAACTTACTGTTTAGTATATCAACCAGGGGTTACAGATCATCACAATACTCTGCAAAGGACGTGCAACATGTACTTTATTTCCCCACCAGAGGCAGCTGCCAGAATGAACAGGGACTGAATGAGTTAATTCTACATATCAGTTCTCTAGGGCTATTTTACATTTGTTGCCATTTTCTTATGCTCTTTGCACTGGCTCATATACTGGATACTATAAACTTTAATATGGAGCAAGCAGAATAGGTTTCTGATCATCAGAAGGTGAATGTTCCTACTATACATCTGTTGGGCCTCTTTATCTTATATCTCACGTGGTCATGACTCCCAGATGTCTTTCTCTTGGTGTGCATGCAAACCATCATCTTCAAGACTTACACATGTAAGTTCATGTTTGTTTTTCCCCCAAAGAAATTCTACTGAAAGCAATATTTATTCATTACATTTAGGTGGACAGAGCAGAGTGGCTTAGGCATACAATGTCCTGCCTCTGACTCAAACAAACCTGGCACTAATGAAGGTGTCAATGGTATGGATGTTAACAAACTAATGAAAGGATGGTATGTTGCCCTCTGATCATGGGGTAATGAATAAGATGGTTAGTTTTCTCAGATAAAGGTTGAAAACAAGGTGGATCTGTGTGCACGATAATAATCTCCTAACAGGTAGAAGTAATAAGAGCAAATTATTCCCACAAAAAATTTCACAATAAGAACCTACCTACAAAAGAATATTTCATATACATAAATGTATTCCTTGTCAGTGCTAAGAAATTTGTGCACTGTGTTGAAGTTCTCCTTGTGAGATCTACAGGAGGAGACTGCAACACTTAGGAAAGTATCTGTGTACAATGAAAGTAATCATTTACAAACCAATTACCATTAATGAAGCCACATACATATTACAAAGATTATAATAATCATTATTATTTCTGCTGTTATCAATTTCATCTACTATATTCTTTCTGTTAGGAGCTGCAGTAGCGGAGCAGCTAGTATGCTGTCCTGGTGGTCACCTGCTCATATCCTTATTGAGGTGGATTCACAAAATAAAATGAATCTGGGCTCCTTGGTCAAACCCAGCCTACAATGGGTACCTGCAAATGTCCAGGGAAATAAAGGCAGCTGATGTGATACTGACCTCACCACCCATGAAATGTCAGTTGGCCTCTTCACATATAGGGATAGCAACATAAGGTGTGTGACAAGATCTTTAGTTAATCTTTGTGTACCAAGCTATTCACTACACATTTAACTCTTTTCTGTCAATGCCAGGTCTTACACTTTAGTTAAATCTTTGTGCACCAAGCAAGCAATTCACCACACATTTAACTCTTTTCTGTCAAAGCCAGGTCTTACACTTTAGTTAAATCTTTGTGCACCAAGCAAGCAATTCAACACACATTTAACTCTTTTCTGTCAAAGCCAGGTCTTACACTTTAGTTAAATCTTTGTGTATCAAGCAAGCAATTCACCACACATTTAACTCTTTTCTGTCAAAGCCAGGTCTTACACTTTAGTTAATCTTTGTGTACCAAGCAATTCACCACACATTTAACTCTTTTCTGTCAAAGCTAGGTCTTACACTTTACCAAGCAATTCTCCACACCTTTAACTCTTTTCTGTCAATGCCAGGTCCTACACTTTAGTTAATCTTTGTGTACCAAGCAATTCACTACACATTTAACTCTTTTCTGTCAAAGCCAGGTCCTACACTTTAGTTAATCTGTGTACCAAGCAATACACCACACATTTAACTCTTTTCTGTCAAAGCCAGGTCTTACACTTTAGTTAATCTTTGTGTATCAAGCAAGCAATTCACCACACATTTAACTCTTTTCTGTCAAAGCCAGGTCTTACACTATAGTTAATCTTTGTGTACCAAGCAATTCACCACACATTTAACTCTTTTCTGTCAAAGCCAGGTCTTACACTTTAGTTAATCTTTGTGTACCAAGCAATTCACCACACATTTAACTCTTTTCTGTCAAAGCCATGCCTTACACTAATCCACTATCTTCTAGTTAAAATAACTTAACTCATTCTACTCCATATAACTGCTGAAATGTCAGCTAAATTTACTGACCATTTTCTTCTTTAACTCCTATCTTGTATAATTATTCAGGTTTCTCCTTCTGATACAGATGCTATTTTAAAGTTACAGCATGCCTGGGACTGAATGAGTTAAACAAAATTGAACTGATAAATACACCTCTTCACCTTCCCCTTCCCTCACACACATCTCTGTACACCCACATACTTACATATTGATAAACAACATGCTAACATGAGTAAAGAAAGTAGCAGATTCTGTTTGTATTTGGAGTATTCACAGACATTCTGACTAAGGCACATATCATATGAAAATAGTCAGGGATTTAACATGTATGAGTAAATATATAGTATAATAAGTAAATATAATATAAAGAAATGGTGGCCAGTAAAGATATCAGACAGAATACAGATTTAGTGAACAGTAAAGACATAATATAGAGATAGTGAACAGTAAAGACATAATACAGAGATAGTGAACAGTAAAGACATGATACAGAGATAGTGAACAGTAAAGACATAATACAGAGATAGTGAACAGTAAAGACATAATATAGAGATAGTGAACAGTAAAGACATAATACAGAGATAGTGAACAGTAAAGACATGATACAGAGATAGTGAACAGTAAAGACATGATACAGAGATAGTGAACAGTAAAGACATAATACAGAGATAGTTAGTTAGTTAGTCGACAGATCATCCTCGTTGCACATCGAACCATTCAGTCCATAAGTGCTCGGATCCCCTCCTCAGCAAATCCCGCAGCGTGTAGCAGCTAACGACGCCAGTTCTGTGTTGGTTTATCAATCTTCTTTGGCTTCCTGCGTAGTGTTCTTGTTTGGCCACCCCTCTTTTAATTTGCTGCTCCCGCAGTCTGGCCATTGTTGTAGATTCACAGTCATCACTTGGTTCTCACAAAAGTCTCACTTCTCGTAGAGCATTCAGAATGTCAGCCTGGTCCATGGCGCGTCTGCCCTCCACAGTAGCCTCACCTGCGAGCTTGTCAGCCCGCTCATTTCCTTGTACTCCCGCATGACCTGGCACGAAGATGAAACTAATCTTTGCCAGCCGAGGACCGCTTCAGAGGCAGCAACCATTCTCTTCGGATCGACCCCTCCTCTATCCTCTTGATCATGTTCATTGAGTCGCTAAGGAAACAAGCCCTAGTGAATGTCTGTGTCTCGAGCCATGTTATTGCTTTACTTACTGCCATGACTTCCATGGTCAGGCTACTTGTGGTTTCAGTGAAAGCACCAGAGTCCTCCTTCACAATTCTCCCTCCGGCCCGAGCTGTAAAGGCCCATGAGCTTCTTACATGTCGGACGACCGACCCATCTGTGTAGATGACCGCGTCACCGTCTAGCGAATTCTCGAAAATCAACGCTTGTACTTCAGCCTCCACAGCAGCCGGATTTTCTTGTCTGCATTTTCTATCTAGTTGGATGCAAACTGAAAAGGATGTGCAGAAGTCTGTTGGCACTTGCACCCACTCCTCGCCAGGTTCTAAGTCCTCAAGTGAACACACCTGTTGAAGAATGTCTTCAGCTTGACCCATCCACGACCGTCCTCTTTTTAACCTGCTGCCCTTCACCTTCCTAATTTCACTATGCAGTGGATGTTGTGTGTTTGCGTTAATTCTGAGGTAGGCGCGTGCCCTGCAAACTTGTATTCTCTCTTCAATGGTTGGAAAATCAAGAAGGTAGCGCATCGCCCTGCATGCTGTATCTCTTGTACATCCAAGAATAATGCGCATAGCTTCATTCTGTATCCTTTCCATCCTTTCTATCTGCTTATGGCTGAGAGTCAGGATGGCCATTGCATACTCCAAAACAGACATGACCAGCCCCTCGTACAGAAGACATAGATGGCGCTGCTCACAGTTTGCTGCCGCCATCACCCGCATCGCTGCCAAACCCCGCTTGGCCTTTGTTATCACCTGGTCTATGTGCACATTATAAGCAAGGCTTCGATCAAACAGTATCCCCAGGTAATTCATTGCCTGCGTTCTTTCCACCGATACAGAGATAGTGAACAGTAAAGACATAATACAGAGACAGTGATAAGTAAAGACATAATACAGAGATAGTGAACAGTAAAGACATAATACAGAGACAGTGATAAGTAAAGACATAATATAGAGACAGTGAAAAGTAAAGACAGAATGCAGAGATAGTGACAAACAAAGACATAAGATAGAATATACAGATTTTCACCATGTGCCCAGCCAACTGTCTTAGGCGTTCATGTCTCTCCTGAGATTTCATTCTTTCATGTCACCATCTCAGTCCAACCAGCATAATTTATCTTGGTCTGCATCTGCCTATCTTCCCAGTGATTTGTCCATTTGTCACAATGTTCCATTGGCTGTCTTCTCAGCACATGACCAAAGAATATTTTTGCTTGTTTCTTATAGTTGTATATCATGAATTCCTGGGAAGATAATGTGGTGATTTCCTCTTGCAATATACAGATAGAGAAACATAAATATATAAGACAGAAAACAGAGACAACAAAACATAAAGATATGACAGAAAACAGATAGCAAAATATAAAGACATAAGGCAAAAAAAATAGAAATAGCAAAACATAACGATATAAAACAGAAAAGAGAGACAGTGAAACATAAAGATATAAGGAAAAAAAACACATTGATAGTGAAACATAAAGATATTAGACCGAAAACAGAGATAGTAAAAAGTAAAGATATAAGACAGAAAACAAAGATAGAGAAAAGTAAAGATATCAGATAGAAATCAGAGATTGTGAAAAGTAAAGTTATAAGACAGAAAATAGAGAAAGTAAAAGGGAAAGATGTAAGTCAGAAAACAGAGATAGTAATATTTTTCACTGACCTGCAAAGGACCATATTGAATCAAGAAAGGACCATATTAGAAACGAGGAGATCTATAGAACAGTTGGAGTAACACCAGTTAAATTTACTGATAGACACAAATTTAACTGGTTAGACCACCTGGTGAGAATTAACCCAATGTTGCCAATGGTAAGAGCATACAACATGAAAATAGAAACTTCAAAAGGCAGGAGAAGGCCACGAAAAAAATGGATTAACAGAGTCATTAACACCATAAAAACCCACAACATCTTAGCATACCAAGCAAGCCCTAGTTTGTAAACCAATCATCAAACAAGCCTGTGACGCCTAACAGCATACAGCAGTGAAGGACAGATGACAGAAAGAAAAAAAAATGTTTGTCACTGACCTGGCTTCTCCCACTGACCCAGTCATTTAAAAGAACAGATTCTAATACATGACCAGCAGGCAAATGTTCTAACCACTGTGCTATCATGGTTGTCCTGACTGGTTGACCTCACAGAACATCTTCCGATATGTACTGCACCAGGCTTTGTGGGCTCAACATGTCATGATATGCACTTCACTAGGCTTTGTGGGCTCAACATGTCATCATATGCACTTCACTAGGCTTTGTGGGCTCAACATGTCATCATATGCACTTCACTAGGCTTTGTGGGCTCAACATGTCCTGATATGCACTTCACTAGGCTTTGTGGGCTCAACATGTCCTGATATGCACTTCACTAGGCTTTGTGGGCTCAACATGTCATGATATGCACTTCACCAGGCTTTGTGGTCTCAACATGTCATGATATGCACTTCACTAGGCTTTGTGGGCTCTACATGTCCTTATATGCACTTCACCAGGCTTTGTGAGCTCAACATGTCCTGATATGCACTTCACCATGCTTTGTGAGCTCAACATGTCCTGATATGCACTTCACCAGGCTTTGTGAGCTCAACATGTCCTGATATGCACTTCACCAGGCTTTGTGAGCTCAACATGTCCTGATATGCACTTCACCAGGCTTTGTGAGCTCAACATGTCCTGATATGCACTTCACCAGGCTTTGTGGGCTCAACATGTCCTGAAATGCACTTCACCAGGCTTTGTGGGCTCAACATGTCCTGATATGCACTTCACCAGGCTTTGTGGGCTCAACATGTCCAGATATGCACTTCACCAGGCTTTGTGGGCTCAACATGTCCTGATATGCACTTCACTAGGCTTTGTGGGCTCAACATGTCCTTATATGCACTTCACCAGGCTTTGTGGGCTCAACATGTCCTGATATGCACTTCACCAGGCTTTGTGGGCTCAACATGTCCTGATATGCACTTCACTAGGCTTTGTGGGCTCAACATGTCCTTATATGCACTTCACCAGGCTTTGTGGGCTCAACATGTCCTGATATGCACTTCACCAGGCTTAGTGGGCTCAACATGTCCAATGTCCCAGCTGCAGCAAGGACATAATGTAAACTCACACTGCACTTACTTACTGTACTTGGGTACCCCAAGAGCCACATAGATACTATGAAAATATATCATTCATATATACATACTCACAGACAGATGGTTGTAGTAAACACAGCAATATCAATACCCAATATTAGTAAATGCAACAGACTTAGAATAAATAATAAACACAACCCTGTTTAACTGATTCACTGCCATGAGCTGAATAAATGGCTCAATGGAACTACTTTAGCCTGCCAAAAGCCGATAAATCAGCTCAATATTGACAGTGCGTTACTTGTTTCATTCCACTCATTTTCCACAATTTTAGTGCCCGGTAAATAAAAATTTACACATGGAAAAGATATGTCTTTCGAACAATATCAGAAAAGACATGCGGAGTAATCATTTTTTGAGAAAAAAAGATTGTGAAAGTGGTTGGTTTTATTATTTTAGAAATTACAACACCCTCTGGGTCTCAGCCTTGTCGATTTACACCAGATTATCATTTTAAACAATTGTAGATTATAGTTATTCTGATTTAAAGGACTTTGTGAAAGATTCTAAAACAAACAGCAAGTGCTGTAATGTAGTTATTCAGTTAAATTATTTAGCAGGTGAATATTATGGAAAACAAACCTAACAGTGAAAGTTCAACATCATATAATGGCACATTTATGCTTGCTCTAATGGGCCACACTTGTGACCCTAAGTTTGCTTTTCCCTATCACAAATAAGCTAAGGCGTATTTAAATAATTAAATTTTAAATAATAATAATTATAACTAAATATAAAATAGTGTATATATTGTTTCTCAGTACAACTCTGCCTCATGTGTTCCTGACTTTTTCCATTTTGATTAAAAATGATGTAGCTTCAAAATGTTTTAATTGTGTTTTATTTGTGTTAAGGAGCCAGTTCTTGTGATGTTTGTGAAGAAAAGTGGTGTAGATCCTGACGTTTCTTTATCTTATTATATTATTATTCAGTAAATTTCATTGGGTTATCATCAAAGATTGAAAAGTAGTGCCTTGGTAAGAGGAATTTGTTAATAATTGTTGCCCCTGCCTTCAAACCCCCCCCCCCACCCCCCCCCCCCCACCCAAAAAAAAATCTAACATTATTATTGGTATTTCTAACCTCTAGTAATAGTAGCAATACTGACATGTTGCGCATTTTCCTTTACTTTGATATATAATACAATATATCTGCTACCATTTCAACCATTTTTAGATATTACTGTGACACATCCCTACTTCCTGTTTTCTGCCACCAATTTCTGTTTGGTCCAAACCAACTTTTGTTTGGCAGAGAATCAGTTAACAATATAAATTAGTGAATTAAGTACGTATATATATATATATAAACAACATTATCCACTTCAATGCATGTTTAAAATATATTTTCTACTGACTAATGTTAGCCAGAATTTTGTAGTCAAAGAAGTAAAGGTGGTGTAACAAATCATGATGTGTATTGGGTATATAGCACTGACCACATGGTGTGTATAGACTGGATGTGTGATGTGGCCAACATTATGCTGGTGGTCATTACTTCCCATGGCATTTAATGGCACCCATTTTAAACTAGGCTCCCAGGGAGTCCAGGTCAGTTACAGATATCTGCCTCAATGTGGATTCGAACATATGATCACCGGGCCAGCAGGCACGTGTGCTAGCCACTGCACTACTTTACCTCCCCGAAGTATATTATGCTGATTAATAACTGCAATAAACAGAAAGGAAGATGATTACATTAAATCAATCTGTGTTTTAAATACTTTTTCGGGGATTAAAAAAACTGCATCTGGGCTACCAGGTGGCTTGACCTATAATGCGTACAAGGAAATGCTGTGGGAAGTACAAGTGGATGGTGTGATATTAACCACATTGCCCATCGAGTGCCTATTGGTCTATTCAAATTTGGGGCTAGCACCATATACTCGATATGCCAGAAGAAGAGGAACCGTGGACATTACATTTGTTGACTATAATTCTCATTGTATCCATTGAGCAACATACAACATCAAAATGTCATAATAAATAAATTAGTCACAACACAGTTTGTAGTTTCTTAGACTTATCCAGATTTTGCCTTTCAGTGCTTCCAAACACAGACAAATTATTCTATAATAAATTAAATTAAACATTATTAACTAATTAAGTGCCATGGGATGATTAATTGTCTTAAGCAACTTCCCATATCTGCCATGGGCTTATATATTGCCAAAATGTTATCACTGCGTTATAATACAACATGTCTGCTACCATATTAACAACTTTTAGGTCATAACTGTGACACACTCTTACTTCCCATTTTTCACCATCCATTTTAGTTTGATCCAAATGTAATCTTCGTTCGGCACTGAATCTGTTAATTAATTACAACATGAATGGGAGCCAATGAAGTGCAATAGCTAGCATGCCTGGCTTCCAGCTCGGTGCTCATATGTTTGAATGCCCATTGAGGTGGGGACTTTTTAAACATTTATTTGTGCTACCAGTCCAACATGAGGAAAATGCGTAAGCAAACCGTAGCCACATACATAAGTACTCCAGAGGCCTTAACAGCTCAACCGCCTATCCTCCATGTTGGGAACCGGAAGTCCTCCCAGTCTAAAATGACTACCTGGAAATGTCCTGGGAAGCAAAGATTATTGGCATGATATTGATCACATGACCCACAGACTGGGTGTCAGTTGGTCTATGCAAATACGGGACTAGCACCATTTACCCAATAAGCCTCATGGTGTGGAAAAGAGTCCTTTACTTGACCTTGTTATAGGAATAAGAGCAGCTTAGTTTAGTTAGTTGTATATCCTTTATAGGACATTGCAGCCAACCCCTTGAATATTTTGGCACTTTGTGATTTCTTGGCAAGTTTACGTTTTGTAGTTTGCCATTGCTTTCTGAATGACCTGCACTCATTCTATATACCGATCAGCTGGACTTCAATGTTCAATTCTCTTTCTGAAAGCAATGGCAAACTAGTGAACGTAAATTTGCCCAGTAAATCAATCTGGGATTGGGGTTGATTGCAAAATCGTGCAAAGGACACAACATTTTTACTCGAGCAAGGCTGTGGTCATACATGATGATCAACGCCACAGAGCAGGGACTATAAGAATGAAAAAAAAACAATGACTAATAGTAATCTAACTGGTATAGAAGATGTTAATGTGGTTTGTACATAATAACAGGGAGCTATTGTAGTATAGTGGCTAGTGTGCTTACTTACAAAGAATGTGGCCGGGGTTCAATCCTTAGAGTGGAAGGATTCTCACTTCCCACTGTGGTTGAGTCAGTCTCATAAAATGTAAATTTTCAGAATGTTCTGGTAATTTCCAGGAAAGGAAACATGCTGAGTAAGGGAACTGGCCACTTGGCCTCATTATGCTGTGACCAAGAATATGTGAAGGTCTACCGCCTGACACCACAATGGCAGCAATTACCCTGGGGCAACTTTTACTTTTTAATGGCAGAGAAATATAAAAACTACATGGGAAACAACTCTATGGCAAGAGAAACTATCACAGAACTAAAACAAATTGTGGAAGACAAAAGAAATTAAAACTAGTACCAAACTTATAACACGTAACTGAAATGGCAAATTGGTACTGCCCTATGGATCTAAAACAATTAATAATAACATTCATTAGCTGGTGCCTATAGAGAATGCTAGGACTAAATGGAATGACAGAATCACTAGTTGTGGAGATTAGGCAGAGAACTAGACATTCCAGCAAATCAAGTTAAGAAGTTAGTTCCATATCCTTTTACAGGACGTCGCAATCAACCCAGCATATTTATGCTGTTTGTGATCTCTTGGGTAGTTTACGTTCAGTAGCTTGTCACTGCTTTCTGAACGACCGGCACCCATACCATTTTGTAAAAAACTAGTGCAAGGCGGTCTGCTTCCCAATCGCCCGCAGCTGTTTTTCGAATGTGGTATGCAGGATCACAAACTGAGGCAAATCAAGAGATGAGGAAAATATGCTGGTGTTGATTACGACAAATGTTGAGAAAGCCTGCGAATGGTATCATGACAAAGTCCCCTCCCTGGAATCCACAAGGCAAATGAAATCCCTTAAAAAGACATGAGGAAGAGAATCAGACACAGAGATGAATATGGGGAGGTCATGGGAGAAGATGCAGGAGACAGCAAAAGATAAGATGACTTGGTTAGAGTTTGTTGAGGGCCTATGCTGCAAAGCTGGCACTGTGGGGAATGAGTTACAAAACACAATTTGTAATCCAGCATTCAAAACACAGCTGCCGACGATTTAGAAGCAGACCATCTTGTGCTGGTTTTCATACAATTGTATAAGTGCCTATCGTTCAGAAAACAATCGCAATCTACTAGATGCAAAAATTTTGCAAGATATTACAGCCAAGAAAAACAAACCCCAAGAAACTATGCTCCTATGAGGGATAAAGGATAGAAGAAGAAGTTTTTTTAAAAATTTAGTTTAGTGACAACTGGCAAGATCGAAGGGAACAGACACATGGCATGGTCGAGACAGGATCACTGAGCTGATCCACGACTCTGGTGATCGAGTGAAATGGCAAGTCATGACTGCCCACGCTTTCCGGCATGGCACATGATTGATTGATTGATTAGTTTAGTCGACGGATCAACATCACGGCACACGGGTGTAACCCTTAACTGCTCCGTTACACTCCTGAAATATTTTGGGTAGATTTTTAACTCAAAATTTTGCTCAGGCAGCGCCGTTAGGCTACTCTTTTTCGATTTCCGACTGCCAAGGGATTTTTTAAGTGCGCAACAATACACACGGGCGTCCAAACTCGCTACCCAGAGACCAGGGGAAATTTTGTTACTAGAAGTCCACATGAAAAAATCCCGGCCCTCACCGGGGCTTGAACCTTCAGCACTCGAGGCGGACAACACACCTTGAGACCCCTCAGCCCCCAGCAGAAGAAGAAGAAGAAAAGGACCCCATTTCCATGCCATGACTGCGTGTTGTGCATTTTGTGCTGGGCCCATGTTTTATTGGTCAAACAGACCTTGACTGGCAATTTAGTCAGTATCTGAACAAGCTGCCTTATCGCTGAAAACATATTCTGGTGTGAGGCTAGGTCCTTCCTGAAATCAGGCTGTCTCAAACAATTCTTGCTGCAAGGGTGAATTCAAAATATGCCCAGCAGGCCAGAACACTAGCACCAACAATAAAGCAGGTCCCAAGAAAAATAACATAATTAAATTCAATAACTATAACAACCTCAACCAGCCTGAGTTATTACACATGATTAATTCATTAAGTGTTTAAAATGTCTAAAAAATATAACTCAGTTAAATGAATAAACTGTGATGACAGTTTGATGATATCAAACTATCTGAGAAATACAACCTGATTAAATAAATCAACAGTCAAAACATTTAACATTTCTGAGAAATATAACAATGTCACCAATGAAATGAACAAACAATTAACATTTAACAATATATACACATGCTGAATGGCACACCATCTATAACTAAAACATATGTTAAAATAAATACTGCATAGTTTCCACTTTCTGTCAACCTGCTACCTCAGTGATGCATAAGATTGGTCTATGAAAACATATAATATTACTCAACAGCAGCTTTTGGTGCCACAGATAGACACTTCACAAATGTTTCAAAATAAAACAACACAACTTCTGGTGCCACAGATAGACACTTCACAAATGTTTCAAAATTAACACACACAAAACTTTTGGTGCCACAGATAGACACTTCACAAATGTTTTAAAATAAAAAAAAAAAAAACTTCTGGTACCCCAGATAGACACTTCACAAATATTTTAAAATTAAAAAAGAACAAATAAACAACTCTGGTACCACATATAGACACTTCACAAATATTTTAAAATTAAAAAAAAAAAAACAACAACTCTGGTACCACAGATAGACACTCCACAAATGTTTCAAAAAAAAACAAAAAACAAAAACGACATGTTTCAACTTGGATCTTACAATCTATCTATATGAACAAGCAAAATGCATACAATTAAACAACTACAGTTTAACTGTCCTGTGGTTCTTGGATGACAAGATAAAATTGAGCAATAGTGTACTGAACAATAATGTATTCTGTCAGCAAAAGAATAGAACAGGAAAATCATAAGACACACGTAACTCAATCTTCTGACCAGTCTCTATCAACACAAATAAGGGAAGAAAAAAAACACTAAAAAAGAGGTAAAGGCAGGAAGACTGACTTCACTGCCCCGGACTGTATCCCATAAAGCTGTCTCTCACCATAGAGCAGTTGACGGCCAGGTGAAAGTGTGGCCCTTAGCATGAACTCCGTAGCTTAGTGATGACACCCAGGGATCTCCAACAAAAGCTGTGCTCACAAACTGAATGACAGAATCAACCCATGACCTCCTGAGCATGATGGAGATGTTTGTTAACCCATTCATCACGGAGACCTCCCAGAAACAACTCAGAAAACATGGAATTCTCCTTCACACTCTCCTAATTTCAGATTTTCTGTTTGTTCCCTGGATATTAGTCAGTCTTCTAATCTTGGTTTGGTCTTGTGCTGCGTTCGTTTGTAATCTGACAACATTAAGATACATTTCTCATGCATTATTTTTGTCTTTCATACTTGCTTGTTGATAAAGGCTTTGATCAACATATTTCATTTTGCAAATATGAAAAAAAAAGTAGAACTACTAAAATTCATACCAAAATATTAACAGTAGACAAGCAACAACAAAACACTATACTTGAACATTGCCTGAAAAAAATTGTGTCTCCAGTCCCATCTTATAGATATGTAAATAAAAAATGGTGTTAAACACAAAAACCTGCCTTCTTACTTTTGATCAAATCTCCAGACATGTCAAAGGTTACACAAATTGAGAACTTATTGGTGTAACAGTATAAACAATATTGAGCCAGCAAATGTATGCTGTTTATATGAGCATATATGACAAATATTCAAGTCTGAAAGTCTGTATTTTCAATTCATTCAAACGTTCAGGAGAAGTTTAAGAAAGAAAGAAAGAATTAATAAAAAGACATACAGAAAGAAAGAAAAAAGAAATAAAAAAAGAAAGAAAGAAAGAAAGAAAGAAAGAAAAGAATCTTCAGTAGAAATAAAAAGTAGCAAAAATAATGCAAGAAAAAAAAAACTGTTAGCTAAATCACAACTCCTACAAAAATGACTCAATAAATGAAAGACAATGTTTAAAAATGCAAAATAACACACATATATACCTGCTTATGTGTTATTTGTTTCTGGTGTATTTATGCTTAAAGGCAAAATCTGAATATCATGATAACCACTGGAGTTCAATGATTATCATTCATTGCTGTGGTTAGTGTTAGCGTACATATTAAGGAGTTATGGCGGCCAGAGGAAATGCTTTAAAGACACTCTGAAGATCTCACTAAAAGTTTTCGGAATTCATCACGACACTTGGGAGACTGCTGCCAAAAACCAAAATTCGTGGTGTACATCATTACGCAAGGGTGTAGTCACTTGTGAAGCAAGCAGGACTGCAAGAGCCGTGAAAAAAAGGCCTCCTCCCGGAACGTCAAGCATTCTTTGCCCACTTTGTCAAAGGACATTTTGAGCTACAATAGGCCTTATCAGCCATCTTAGAACTCATGGCTCCATAGTTTCAACCCCACTGGATCAAATGAATGGTCAACATCATTCTTGATGGACAAACACCAATATGAATTTATGCTGATAATGTCACGAGTGCGGTCAGACACGGGTTCGATGCGTGCATTCGTTGTCACGCTAGGTGAGGGACAGTCTGGCGACCTGTTCCTCCCTGCATCCAGGCCTACACAATGACATGGCCCCATCACATCACTGACCTATAGCTGGCATTTGTTTCCAGACATGTTTTTATCATTCATGGTTATGGGTCTTGATGTAGGAGATACCTGGCTAGGGGCTACGTCTACCACTGTGGATGCCTTGCTGTCGGGGAGCCAAAGTGCACTTGTTCCTTCCAGTAGATTATTGAAAGGTGTCAGGTTGTATTCCTGTGTGAGGGTCTGCATGGACAAATGGATGAGAGGATTCGCTCTCTGAAACATCCAGGGTGCTGATGCTGAAGTAGCGAGTTCAACCCTACACTGGCCAGTTTGGCTAAAATGTTGACTTCTTGTCCTTGACATGTGGACGTAACTTACAAGTACCTCAAAAGTCAGAGTGGGTTCGCCTAATAGCGAGGGACAATGGTAACAGAAAAGCTAACCTACACACAAGCATCAGTCCAGTACATTTCCAAGTAATGGCTACCACCAGTGGCAGTAGCATGAGAATGGACTGCCATGAAGTTCAAAGCAAGCGAGGCCAAATAAAAAAAAAAGAATTCCTGTGTGCCTGCAGCTGAACATTTGACTGCTTTATACTGTGTCCTCCGACACATACTTGTTTTCTCCGTTTCTGCTTGTCTGGTTAAAATTAATTAAGTAGACTCAAAAACAATATTAAGGTGCTGTGAAATTATCAATGAGTTCAAGATCACCTCAAGATCATTTCTGGAAATTATACGAGGGTAAGTATATAAGTAAGTCACAAATGGCTGTAGAAAAATAAATAACTATTATAATATCTTGAAATCATTTTATTTTTATACATACATTGTCCCTTTATTTCTCAACATAATTTCCACCAACATTGATGCACTTATCCCATCATTTTATCAGTCCTTCCAAACCTGGCTGCATAGAACTGAGTGCTCTGTTTTCTAAGCCATGGTTTAACTCTACATTTAAATTCGGCATCACTCGTGGAATGTCTACCGCCAAGGTGGATTTTCAGCGGACTTAGCCCCTAGCGATTTCCCGTAAAACGCTGCATAGCTGGGTAGAAAAAGTTAGGAGGGCGAGAAAATAAGTCACACAGTTCTGTAGGATTGCAGGTAAATGAAAACAAAGCACACAGTTCTATGCAGCCGGTTCTCCCAAAGGAGAATCCAGCATTCTAGCCACCCGCTCCTCCCAAGTGCTGACTGATCTATACAAATATTGGTCTAGCACCATATATCCAAAATATCTAAGGTGTGCAGAAGAGTCGTTTGCTTTACTTAACTAATGCATGAATCTATCCGCCATGGGTTTAACTTTCCTTTCAACCTCAATGTGTTCAAAATTATTACTTTAAAGAAACAACAGTAAGGAAATATTTTATAATAAAACCACATCATGAAGAACTATCAACCTCTTGTCCAAGAAGTAATGGGATCTTAGAATCCCGAAGATGAGATTGTAACTCTGAAGACCCTGTGGCACTCCCGTTTCTGCTAGTGTTCATTTCTGCAGATTCTATGGCACCTTGAGGTCGATCAACAATGGTAGAGTATTCTCCCAGCTTTGTGTTCTTGTTGTAGCACAAAAATCGGCAGGCACCAACCACTGAACACACCACACACAACAACGATGAAGACAGCACTGAGAATATCTGCAAAATGAATGTCAGAAATAATTTATGTCTAGTGTTAACAATTAGAAAACAGAAATTAGTTGCTTTTTCTAAATTTTTATCAGATTTGACATTCATCAATGTCATAAAATTAAAATACGAGGTGGATTCATTTGACAACCTTACATTTTTGCGTGCATGCATGCGTTTATGTGTGTGAGAGAGAGAAAATATATTCTAAAATAGTAAAGAATAAATGTATCATTTTTTTTATTTAGTCACCACTATGTTCAATGCAAGTCCTCCAGTGCCAATAAAGTGCTTAGATTCCTGTAGAATAAAAATTCTCTTGGTCGCGTGTCTAACCACGCATGCACCACCTGATGTACCTCTTCATCGAACCGAACAGTTCTGAAACTCCCTACTCCACTCATACACTTGCTGGACTGACAGGCATGCATCACCATACAGGACCTTCATTCGCCGATGAATTTCTATAGGTTTCACCCCTTCACTGATAAATAAACGAATAATAGAATGCTGGTCCTATGTGGTGCATGTAAAAAGTTGGACGCCCATCTTTAAACTATCCTTATGACATCACCATGTTCATCTACACCATGATGTCATGTGCTTAACACTCTTGACATCCTTAACAACAATGTTGACAGATTACAAGACAAAGGCCTGGTTATTGTAATTTCTGTCACACTTTTAAGGTTGTCATTTGAAGCCTCCTTGTACATTGGCCATATTAATCATCACAGCGACTAGGATGTACCGCGTCCGAAATATGCATCTGGAAAGCATCCGCCACACCCTGCTCTTATGTTCTCTTTGGCCTTCCTCGTCCTCTCTTTCCAAGCATATATCCCTTGATTATTGTTCTCTCCAAACTCTCATGACATTTAAAGTGACCAAAATATTCCAATTTTTTTTGCTTTATCGTCTTTAATAGCCAACCTTCTTCAATATTCAGCTCTTGGAGAATGAATGCATTTGTTCTTTTCTTTATCCAAGATATTCTTAGAATTTGTCTATAACATTTATATTCAAAGGCATTTATTTTGATTTATGATGCCCCATGTTTTTTGTAGACCAAATGCAGTCAATGGTTAATGTGGTCAATATCACGTCAGCCACCTTCACTTTCCAGAACAGTTCCTGGTTCCCATTTTAGACTGGGATGACTTGGCAGCCCAAGCCAATTATCACAAAATCCCCTAATTCTAATACATGGCCACTGGACCAGCTGTCAAGTATGCTAGCCACTGTGTTATCACAGCCTTCACCTCTTGTTCAGTTTTACAAAACAAAGGCTGTACCAGCAGTACACACTGCTGTCTGCTTTGTCTCATATTGTAGATGATCTTAAACTCTTCTTAACTTGAATGCATAGCAGAACAAACATTTGACTTATAGCTCAGACATTTTTGGGTGTACTACAAAGATTGTAAGGACTGAGATAAAGGTCACTTGTCATTCTGAAACTGCAGTGTGTAGGGCAGATTAAAAATAATTCTATTCCAGGAGATAAGAATGTCTATGTCTGCAAGTTTCATAGCCTTATCAAGGTAGTGACTGTGACAATGGCTAGAAATACAAGACTACACATACATGTGCATACCGAGTAATTAAGGAACCATTATACAAGTTTTAAGTCGCACTGGGTATATGGTGCCAGAACCATAGTTTTACACACAAATCGGCACTGAGTGGGAAATATATGTTAATGAAGAAAAAGTGGAGGTGGTAGAAAATTTTGAATATCTTGGGTCATTAATTATCAATAATGGTGACACAATGAAAGAAATTAAAAGACGGATATCTATTGCTCTTGAAAAACTAAAACTGAATAAATTGTGGCATATGAGAGAGACACCTACAAAAATTAGATTTTTAAGAGCATGAATCTTTCTCTCCCTTTGCAACATACTTCTGTGATACCTGGACACAGTACCAAACAAGCTTAACAGCGTATAAAATGCCTTTGAATATAAATGTCATAGACGGGTTGTAAGAATATCTTGGATACAGATAAGAACAAATGCATCCATATGACAAGATCTGAACAATGAAGAGGGTTGGCTACTAAAGACGATAAAACAAAGAAAATTAAAATATTTTGGTCACGTGAAACATCATGAAAGTTTGGAGAGAACATTAATGGAGGGTTTTATGCCCAGGAAGAGAGGAAGAGGGAGGCCAAAGAGAAGACGGGTGCAGTATGTGGCAGATGATCCCCAGATAGGTGTATTGGACGCGGGACATCTTGCTTGTGATCAAGAAGTTTTCCAGAAAGTTATTATGGGAGCGAGGTTCTGCAAAAGACATGCTACTGAATGAATGAATGAATGAATCAGCACTCCAAGGGTCATGTGGTTAGTATCATGCAGGCTGCATAACCAGGTACCCATTTTATGCTGGGTTGACCCAAAAGCCCGGGTCAATTAAAAATAATTAGAATCCAACCTGATGCAGATCAAACCCATGACCATGAGGTCAGCAGGCGAGTGTCTAGCCACTACACTACTGCAATTGATTGAATCCATGAATATTCTAAAGAAGATATGATCCAGAAATCAATTATTTGAGTCTATGCAGAAACCCTTGATTAGGATTATTACTTCTTTTCCTATGCCAGGACACATTGGTGTCAAGGGAAATGAAGAGGCAGATGCTTTGACGATTTTGCAGCTATTATGGATGGAGCTTTCAATGCAGCTATCAATGAATTAAACAGATGTTTTAAATATCATTTTGTGCAACTGCTGATGTTGATGACATCAGTGAGACAATGGCAGTGCTCAGAAAGAAAAGCACTGACATCAAACAGGAAGGTTGCAAGGCTTGAAAGTGCTGTAAGGCATGTAGAAAAACTGGTGAACAAAAACTGAACTAAAGTGAAAAGACATTACACTCATAGACATTCTGAGGAGGAGATTTGAGCATCTATGGACTTGTCGGTGTGCAATGATAACAGTAAATTTTGATAGTTTAATAGAAGCCTGATCCCAGATGTAACTCTTTCAGCCCTAAACAATATGTGACGTGTGATATTGTGATTGGCTCTTCCCTGTGTGTTTTTCTAACAATGCATTATGAGTCATCTTCCTTTAAATGTTCGCTCAGAGCATACTAAAGAGATATGGTCACACCAGAGGCAACATCCATGGATTGCAGTAGTTTTCTGTGGGATTCTTTACACACAAAAATGATGATTTTGGTGCACGAAGAGACTGATATTTTAACGGCTGAGAGAAACACTTAGACAATAACTAGGATGAGAAATAGACTATGGTAGTGACTTAGAAGAGAAAGAGGCCAAGATGAGAAAGAGGCCAAGATGAGAAAGAGACTAAGAGGAGAACTAGACTAAGATGAGAAAGAGACTAAGTTGATAACCTGATTAAAATGAAAAAGAGACTAAGATGAAAACTTGATTAAGATGAGAAAGAAACTAAGATGACCACAATGCTTGATCAATACAGCATGGATCCCCTATAACACGCAATGTTCCATACTTAAGAAAAACAAAGAAACATGAACATCTCCTTCAGTAATAAACAAATGGGTATTGGTTAGCAAGAAGAAGGATACAGTAATAGATCAAGCTAGTTGAGCATCAGAATGTCTCCATCATGTGATAGTAAAGTGGGGAAAAATTATTGTGTCTCTAGTTGGTTTTAACTTTTTCTTATTTTTAGTGTCCTCTCAAATCTTCACACTCCCCATATTTTCTACAGGCCACAATCAATACCTATAAAATTATATATCTTATTATATCCAAGTTGTTTCAGGTGCTTCCATTTCCTTGACACATCCCTCATGTCCTTGAGTCACCTCTCAATCTCATTTCCTTTGAGTTATTGCTTGCTTCTTTTGTAATCTCTTTGAGCCATTTTGAATCTTTTGTGCGCATCATTCTTCATGCCATTTGAACTATTTCTCATTTTATTTAGAAGAAGCAAAGGCAGGCAGAGAGAAATAGTCTAAGAATGTGACATGGAGACATATCAAAAGAACTGATTCAGAAAAAGGACTGAGATCTGGGGAAAGAGATGAATGTCTATGACATTTGACAAGGACAAGGATGATGATTCTTAGACGGTACCAGGTAATGAATGTTAGCAATTTATTAATAATTGTGAATTGGGGAGCTGCGTGGTAGTAGAGGTATGGTGTCCGCCTCGAGTGCTGGAGGTTGCGGGTTCAAGCCCCGGTGAAGACCGGGATTTTTTTCTCGTGGACTTCTAGTAATAAAATTTTCCCTGGTCTCTGGATAGTGAGATCGGACGCCCGTGTGTATTGTTGCGCACGTAAAAAATCCATTGGCAGTTGGAAATTGAAAAAGAGTAGCCTAACGGCGCTGCCTGGGCAAAATTTTGAGTTAAAAATCTACCCAAAGTATTCCAGGATCCTCGGCGGTGCTACTGAGTTCATGCACTGAGCTGAATTTCTCCAGACTCAGGTTTGAGTTAGGAGAACGGAGCACTTATGGGTTGCACCCAGTGTGCTGTGATGTTGATCCATCGACTAAACTAATAATTGTTTTAAATGTTGTTATCCATGTTTGTGATCCATACAGCAAATTCTGATTTAAGGTTAGAGTTGAATATATTCTAAGTTTGGTGCTGGTTTTGTTTCTGACTTTCACAAATGTTCTAGTGCTATCAAAGAAGATTACTGTAAATAATCATTAATAATTCCTCCTAAAGCGGTTTCCTGCTATGGTTATGTAATGTGATAGCAGAGAGCAAGGAGGAATAGGTGGTCAGTTTTTCCCTCACTTTGGCAAGTGAAGAGCCCTGGCTTCGAACCCGCATTGGATTGTGCTAATGATATTACCAACACAGTTTGCTATCAACATTGCTAGTGCGCCTGCCAGTGAGCCTGCCAGATTACTGTACTTTCTTTTACAATTTTTCCAGAAGATTTGCAAGCATGATAAATGAACTTACATGTGGTAATTATTATCCCGTTGTCTTCTATAACTGTTACCAACAACTCTGACACTACTGCCAGACTGCCAGTTGTTTGCGGCCGGGGTTAGCCCCAGGAGATGGCACATCAAAGGGTAGACATCAACGTTGTCAAAGGTGTCCACAGAAACATTCTTCTTGAATGATGGGCCCATTGCTAGAAAGAATGGGTGCATGTCTTGCAGTCTGTTGTCATAACCATGATCACCAACTGTGGTTGAAAGTAAGAAACGAAATGGTCAAACTTGTAATGGGGGGAGAATGACGAATGAATGAATGAACAAACTTTATTTTCAAAGGGTTAAGAATTGGGCACACAGGCCTGTCTGACATTCTGCCCTTCTTATCTCTTTGCTCTCATACATTATTTCATTCATACATCACTTATGAAGCTAATCATAGTCAACAACAGAACAATATGCATTAAAATGCATGGAACATGTGCAGTAATCAATAATACATGACTCACTAAAATTAATTATTGACATGGCAATTATAATTATCTAAGATAGATGTAACGTACACCAGTTAGGGGAATGTTTATTATACTAGTTGTCATTTGAAATAATAGTTATTATGTTTGGTTTTTTCTTTTGTTTTTATTCTGTGGCATCTGGTCTGTAATGAGATAGTGTTCAAATAGGTTGCGACTGTATGTGTAGGACAGATTTGAATGTCAACTGGTCTATGTCCTGAACCAGCTGGTGAGCACTACACCTTATTGATAACATTTACAAGTCCTGCAGGTGCAGACATACGCCTTCTGGCTAACACTAATAAACACACTAAAATATCGTCCGATAATATCACGGTTTATTATATTATTCCCACAAAAACTCTCCCCAAAAATTTACTCATCAACGTTCCGAATCAACATTTCACACACAATTTGGTAAGTCAAAACCCTACTTCCTAACTTAACATGATTTGGTTCTAATATCCGCTAACAAATCCCTAGTCATCTCACTAGTTTAGTTTAGTTAGTTTAGTTTAGTTGACGGATCAACATCACGGTACACGGGTGTAACCCATAAGTGCTACGTTCTGCTCCTAACTCAAGCCTGAGTCCGGAGAATCTCAGCTCAGTGCACAAACTCCACAGCACCAGCGAGGATCCTGAAATACTTTGGGCAGATTTTTAACTCAAAATTTTTCCCGGGCAGCACTGTTAGGCTACTCTTTTTTTATTTCCAACTGCCAAGGGATATTTTTCGTGTGCAACAATAACACGGGTGTTCGATCTCACTACCCAGAGACCAGAGGAAATTTTTTTTACTAGAAGTCCACGTGAAAAAATCCCAGCCTTTACCGGGGCTTGAACCCGGGATCTCCAGCACTCGAGGCGGACACCATACCTTGAGACCACTCAGCCCGAGTCAACTCATTAACTTTTTCACAAGCTATCGTCCACGATTCTTTACAATCTAAAACCAGTCTCTACCGCAAATAATGCATCTGACTCGGCCCCCCATCTGACTACCTTCTCACCCGTTTTCCCACCAATCATCCGTGTGGGAAAACTCTGTTCACACAAACCCTTCGTCCCCTGTTGTGAATTGTAGTTACCCCGAACAATCGTCTTTTATCTCGTCTCCTGTATGTCTTGTTTTGTCTTGTCTGAGCTGTCATCAATATAGGACAGTGACATTGTATACAAATATGCAGCAAGCACCATATACACCCAGCCTAAATGGCTACCAAGAATTGTTTTGGAAAGTAAAGGCATCTGGCGTAATACTGACCACGTTACAACTGGAGTGCCGACTGGTCTATGAAAAAAAGAGTCTTAAAAGTCGTGAGGATCGACTTCATTGCACCAGGTTTGATCCCATATGGCTTGGTCTCTTTCTGCAGGACGGCCTGCCGAAAGCGTCGCACAAACCACAAACTCTGTAGCTCCAGCAACGACCCCCAGGAGTCTCTGAGAAAAATACACCTGTGAACTGAAAGACGTAGCCCGGAATCGAACCCACAATTTTTGGAGCGGTGAGGCAGACAGCTTAACCACTTCACCATGGAGACTCCTAGCCTGGTATGGAGGTCTATGAAAAATATAGTTTAGGACCATATACCCAATGCACTTTAAGGCGTGTACAAGTGTCCTTGACTTACTTTACCATATACACAATGGGAGCTGCAGTGGTGCAGTGGCTAGCCTGCTTGCCTGCCGGATCGGTGCTCCTGTGTTCAAATACCCATCGAAAAACCAAAAACTGATCTAGGCATCCAGGATGACCAATTCAAAAATGGGCACCAGCTAATGTAATGGGATGTGAAGGTGTCCAGGTGTTTTATTGACCACACCACTCATCAAGTGCTGAATGTTCTATTAATGTGACACTAGCACCATATACCCAAAATATGTCCAGACGTGTAGAAGGGTCCTTTACCTACTCCAACAACACATGTAAACTGATTTTTAAAAAAGTCGCTTAAAAGTTGACAGGGTCGACTTCATTGCACCAGGTTTAATCCCATATGGCTCAGTCTCTTTCTGCAGCACGGAAAGCGTCACACAAAGCATGAAATTCATAGCTCCAGCGATGATCCCCAGGAGTCTCTGAAAAAATGCACTCGTGAACCAAAGGATGCAGCCCAGAATTGAACCCACAACCTTCAGAGCCCAAGCCAGATGGTTTGACCACTTCACCATGGAGACTCTCATGTAAACTGATATTACACTTAACACTATATGTTGTAGTTTGTTTGCCCTCTCCAAGTGTGTTAAACAAATAACATTTGAGTGTAAGATGGCTTGTTCTAAGTCTGAAGATTATCACTTGACTCTCAGTCTGAAGATTATCACTTGACTCTTAGTCTGAAGATTACCACTTAACCACTTCCTAGTACATACTGGCATGGTTCTGCAAAGCCTATCCTTGAATATTTCTTAACTAATTCAGTGCCATGGGATGATTAATAGTCTTAAGTGACTCCCTGTATCTGCAATGGGCTTATATATGGCCAAAATGTTAACACTGCATTATAATACAAAGTAGCCTTTAGCAAGATGAAAAACATACTGACCAATAAAAAGATGTCAATTGAAATGAGAAAAAGAGTGTTGAGATGCTACATAGAACCTGTACTTTTATATGGATGTGAAGCTTGGACAATGAGCAGTCAAGCTGAAAAACATCTGATGGCTGTAGTAATGTGGTTTCTGAGGAAAATGCAAAGAATACCATGGACAGCCAGAAAGACCAATGAACAAGTCCTTCAAGAAATAAATGAAGATCGTAAACTGATTGGAGACATTAGACGTAGACAGTCACAATTTTTTGGGCATGTTATGAGAAGAAATGATTTGGAGAACTTGGTGACAACTGGTAAGATCGAGGTGAACAGACCAAGGGGAAGACCTAGAAGCAAGTACCTGGATGGCTTGGCCTTGTGGCATGGTCGAGACCAAAACACGGAGCTGATCCACGACTCTGGTGATCGAGTGAGATGGCAGAACATGACCGCCCATGCTTACCGGCATGGCACATGATGGATGGATGGGATAATATAAACATATCTAGCCACCATATTAACAACTTTTAAGTCATAGCTGTGACACACCTTTACTTCCCAAGTTTTGCTATCCAGTTTTGTTTCGTCCAAACCTCCTATTTCGTTTGGCACTGAATCTGTTAAAATGTATGTCTTTAAAGTCGTCTAAAAGTACTGGTAAGTTTGAAAAATGCCTCCAATGCCTCAAATTCGATGAAGGGAAAATCCCAACTGCACCTCCTTGTGGTAGAGAAAGTGAAACACACTATGGTGTAGCAAAAGCAGCTCTGGAGACTTAAGTATGTACTGGGATAAGTGAACACCTCTGGAGTGCTCTATGCTGTTAGTGTGAGTACTACAAAGCAAATTACCCTGGCAACTTAAAACAGGCTGTGGGCGTAGTTTACTAGCTGTGAAAGCTCTATCACTGGGCAAAAGAAGAAACAGAATGGGAACCAGAATGTAAGAAGGTTTATACCAGGGTAAACTCATCATGGTTAGTGGGGAATTATCAAGAAATACAGTGGATATGCTGGGGATTTCTTAACACAGGTAGATGGGACAAGGACACTTTCTGACACAAACGGAGACACATTATTATATTCAGGAAAAGAAAAAGATGGAAAGAGCAGCGTTAGTTTCCTCAGCGTTAGTTTCTTCAGCAATTCTTGGATACAATCCAGTCAATGACTGACTTCTTACTATAACGTCCAGGCGTAACTGGTGAAAATCAAATTTCATAATACAGATGTGAAGATTACACAGGTTTCCTCTCAAATACTGCTAAATTATTAAAAGAGCTGTTCCTGTCTGTTAAGAGACACCATGAATTTCACAATGGATGAGGCAAATAAACAATGCTCTCAATATTGCATGCAGGAAAAAGCAGAAAATAAAATCTGCATACTTAGAAAAGAGTCATGATGAAAACCTTTTCTTGATTGGGACTATTCACTAGAGCAGATCACAGATGACCAAGATAATGATTATTAACAGGGATAGAAAAACCTAAATATAATTCAGGAGCCAGCCCTTTTTCTCTGTAGCCAGTTTACTTGATTTGCAAATACACCATAAGAAAACAACTGAAAATTCATGCAGCAGGCAAACAATTCAGGCTCCAATGTGACATGGCGCATGATTTTTTTCTACTCCTGATATTAAGGTGCTTTGATGCAAAATTTGAGATTTTTTCTTTCAAGAGCACTGTACTGTTACTGAAGGTCAAGGGGTACATGGTTCAAAGGTTAGTTAGTTAGTTAGTTAGTCGACAGATCATCCTCGTTGCACATCGAACCATTCAGTCCATAAGTGCTCGGATCCCCTCCTCAGCAAATCCCGCAGCGTGTAGCGGCTAACGACGCCAGTTCTGTGTTGGTTTATCAATCTTCTTTGGCTTCCTGCGTAGTGTTCTTGTTTGGCCACCCCTCTTTTAGTTTGCTGCTCCCGCAGTCTGGCCATTGTTGTAGATTCCCAGTCATCACTTGGTTCTCGCAAAAGTCTCACTTCTCGTAGAGCATTCAGAATGTCAGCCTGGTCCATGGCGCGTCCGCCCTTCACAGTAGCCTCACCTGCGAGCTTGTCAGCCCGCTCATTTCCTTGTACTCCCGCATGACCTGGCACGAAGATGAAACTAATCTTTGCCAGCCTAGACCGCTTCAGAGGCAGCAACCACTCTCTTCGGATCGACCCCTCCTCTATCCTCTTGATCATGTTCATTGAGTCGCTAAGGAAACAAGCCCTAGTGAATGTCTGTGTCTCGAGCCATGTTATTGCTTTACTTACTGCCATGACTTCCATGGTCAGGCTAAACTGCTATGCAAGCAATACCTTTAAGTTCATTCCAAAATTGTAAAGGTAGATGTAGTCCTATGGCAATTACTCCCATTGAGGTGTGAAGTGGTAGTTAGGTCTTCACAGATTCTGGGTCATGGCATGATAAGTGGGGGCAGCCAGTCCCCTAGCTCACTACCATATCTTCCCAGTTTGGTACCCATCTTATGAGGCTGGGTTAGAAAACAAATACCTGCTATTGCTGGGAATTTAACTTGAAATACTGTCTTGGCAGGCAAGTGCACTTACCACTGCCACTGTGGCACAAGATTGGTATAACAGAGACTAGCAATACTGTAAAATTAGTTCAGTGGAGTTGGGTCCAGAAAACCAACATCACAGCCCTCAGGACATTCCCATACGTTCTTTATCCTCATCTTCAACAATCAGCTAAGATTCCCAATACTAATAGTACCAGCTGCAATCTGATTATGAGTCATCCTGGTCTTTCATCAGAGCACCTGAGTGTCAGCCAGATCCTCTCAGCAATAACGATATATCTGTTCTTCCACACTATACACATAATCTGATAGGGTACTGACCACATCCGTCTTATCATACATCAATACCCTACACTGTGGTACAGACCCAGCCAATTTGTCTGCCTGCTCATTTTTCATCACAACAGCATGTCTTGGGGAAAAGATCTAATGAATGCTCCCTATCCTGATTTTTTTTGAAAATCGAAGCACACCTGTCTCAGCATGCTCTGTGAGTCGGTTACAATCCTGACAAGTGTGTGCTGTTTGTCCTCCAGTCAGCAGAATGCTGCAGTGACTGCCTGCACCTCCATTCTCAGATGATGATGTGGTATCATATGCCAGGCTCTCCATGCTGGAGAGACACTGTCCATTTAAACATGTAAACACTGTCCATTAACCTCCATTATGAAAAAGTATCAAGAATTGGCGATTTGGCAGCAGACCGCATTGCGTTTTTTATGGGATGAGAAGAATAAAAAGATGAAAAAATCAAAGGTTTCATTTTTTCAACTTTTCATTCTTCTCATCCCGTCGTTACGCCTTAATGTAGTCACCGGAGGGTCTTCTCTGTAACTATATGTTGTGTTTTGTGTACGTATTTGTTTACTGATGAAGGCTAGTCACCTCAACGTCCTGTATGTGTCGTAATTCTGTTATGTAAAGCTGCATTACTTTGTGTTATTTTATATTGTTTACATTTTCACAGCTTTACAGCAGTTCCACCAAATTTTATTCATATAAACATAAAGATGCTAAATATAAACAATACACAGTTAAACTTACGTTCCCAGGGCTGGCACTCTCCCGTACAAAATGAGAATGTGTCAGCAGCAACTGCCAAGACCGGAGGTATACGTCTATTGTTTGTGTAATGGAAATATGAAGGCACTTCTTCCCGTTTATATACAGTAAAGTTACCATTAATTTTTGCTCCTTTAGTCAAATTTTGATAAATTTCCTTCTAATTTTCCTGAAAGAAATATGAATACATTCTTATTCTGGGTTTATTAAAGCAAGAGTTTGTACAAACTATATACATTTGAACATCATGAAAGTTTGGAGAGAACAATAATTTAGGGGTATATGTTCCAGGAAGAGAGGAAGAGGAAGGCCAAAGAGAAGATGGGTCCAGGATATGGCAGATGATCTCCAGATGGGTGTATAGGACGCAGGACATCTTGCTTATGACCGAAAACATTTCCGGAAGGTTGTTATGGGAGCGAGGTTCTGCAAAGGTCATACAACTGAATGAATATGCAGTCTACAAGATGCTGCATTAATGCAGTGACTAGCATGTTTGTCTACCAGCCTGGTTCCAAATAACGATGTTCTCATGATCATGTTGCAGATCCTGTGACGATTGTCACCCTCATCACAGCCCATCAACAAGTTTCTCGATCACTTGCCAGGTCTGCTGCTACTGCACCTTCATGTCCAAGGTCTCTGCACCTTTGTCCATCTTCATGCTGGTCAATGCCAGCTAGTCTTCCAGGAACCATGCATTCTATCACCATTCTTTCATGTCATAATGTAGTAGAACAACTCAATATAAAATGGGTGCTACCATAGGATACATAGAAGAGTATGTTTATAAATGAATATTCTTTGCTGATGTGAGAATTATATATGTTTTAAAAGATTTATTTTTTGTCACACAAATGACATCACATCACCCATGAGCGTCAATTGGTCAATACAAACAAGTTAAACAACATATGCCCAATGCACCTTTAGGCGTATCAAAGGTGCCTGTACTTGACATTACTTACAGCTCTGTGATCAATCCAGCGTTGTAAAATGAGCAACAGATAATCACGTCTTCAGAAAAGGTGGTGAGTAAATCATGTCAACATGATAAAGATGCTTGCAGATCTCCAAATTGATGGACAGGAAAAAAATAATTAGACAGTTCTTCAAGAAACAAATGATTGATTGATTGATTGATTGATCTAGGAACCGACAAATTTTTCAAGAAACTTTTTAAAATTTTTATTTTCAAGAAACAAATAAATACCATTAATTTATTAGAGAGATTAGACAGTTCTGAGCAATTACGGAAAACATAAACTTGAAACTTTAGTGACAATCAGCAAGATTGACGGGAAAAGAAAAAGGGGATGGCAAAGAGATAAATCTCTGGATGGCTTGGTCACATGGCATAAACGGGAGAAAAAAGCAAGCATGATAGAAAACTCTGGTGATCATGTGACATGGCAAACTATGAGCGGTCACATTTACCGGCTTGGCACAAGATGACGATGAACCGGGAAGGTTAACCCGGTCAACAAATGCCCGCAGAAGTCGGATGTGTCGGCCTTACAGCGCAAGAATGCAGCTCTGCTGTAAACAGGCACAATGCAATCACGTCTGAAAAAAAAACTCCGGATGAACGCAGAAGAAGAAAATGACGATGAAAGTAGTCGGTTTTCGCACCATACCACGCTGTTGCCAAGTACATGTGAAAGCTTTCAACTTTACACTACCTTTATTTACCCAAGAATTGGGGGTTTCTGTGGCAAAGTGGTCAAGCTGTGTGCCTCATACTCTGCAGCTCATGGGTCATCTTTAGACCGAGTGTAGAACACAAGTGCATTTTTTCAGAGAACTATGGGTGTAATCACTGGAACGGAGGTTAGCATGGCCAAATGGGTAGGAACATCTGGTGCACTGATACTGAGGTAAGGAGTTCAACCCCAACACCAGACAGTTGGACTAAAATGTTGACTTCTCGTCCTTGATTTGGGATGTAACTTACAAGTACCTCTGAAGTCGAAGTGGGTTTGCATGATGGCGAGGGACACTGGTATTAGGGAAATCTAATCCACATGCAAAATTCAGTCCAGTGCTATTAGAAAGTAGTGTGTATGGATGACGCTTGAGTTCAAAGTAAGCGAGGTGCAATAAAAAAAAACAAACACAAATCACTGGAGCTACAGAGTTCATGTTTTGTGTAATGCTCTCAGTTAGTGATTAACATCTTCAGATAGAGACAGAGAAGTGAAGTAAACCTCGAGAGAATGATGGTCAGTCCTACTGCCTATGACCTTTACTAAAGAAGTTCAAAACTATTTTTGCTGCTGTTAATTTGAATAATGTAGACGGTTTCTAATGAGAACCTGTACTTTTGTATGGATGTGAAACGTGGACAATGAGCAGACAAGCTGAAAACATCTGATGATGTGGGAATGTGGTTTCTGAGGAAAATGCAAAGAATACCATGGGCAGACAGAAAAATCAATGAATGACCAAGTCCTACAAGAAACAAATGAAAAACGTAAACTGATTAGAGAAATTAGATGTAGACAGTCAATATTTTTTGGACATGTTATGAGAAGAAATAAATTAGAGAACTTGATGACAACTGGCAAGATTGAGGGAGGAGAACAAAGGGAAGGCAGAGAAGTAAATATCTGGATGGGTTGGCCACGTGGCATAATCAAGACAAGAACATGGAGCTGATCCACGACTCTGGTGATCATGTGAGATGGCGACACATGACACCCCACATTTATCGGCATGGCACATGATGATGATGATGATCTTGATACAGTTAGGTAATAAATTGTGGAATAAACTGTTTGTGTCTTTACTAAAAACTTAAAAGTAGTCAAACATTAAAGAAAACCATTACCTTCATTAGGCCATATACTGGCGATGGGGGAAACAGCCTGAATCATGTAAGAGTCTGGATCTATATAGTCATCCAAGGGAATTAATTTCTCAGCTGGTGTGTTTGTGAACCCATGATCACTTGTTAAGATTATGTTCATGCTATCCAACAATCCCTTCTCCTCGAGACGCTTCAGTAGATATCCTACAACTTCATCAAGTCCACCAATCATTCCGGTAACTTGTGGCGAATCAGGTCCATAGGTATGCCCAAACCCGTCAGGTTGATCGAAGTAAATCATCCCTAGATTTATGGGATATTTATCCATAAACCAGTCTACTAACATGTCTATTTTAGTTTCATTTTTGACATTTTTATCATAGGGTATATGTCTTGAAGGTGTCACCCACTTTATAGGTGCTCCACTACCCACCCACATTATTACCCCACTTCTTCCATTTAGAGTTTGAAGCTGGTTTGTCACCCATATTGGCTCGGCACCCACATTAAACCAAGCAGGGTCACTATTTGCAGTTAAATTACTAGGAGCAAATGTCTGATTAAGAACCGGATCGTATATATTGTTAGCGATGATTCCATGACTTTCTTCCCAAAGTCCTGTAGCAAGAGTGAAATGGTTCGGGAATGTTTTAGTCACAAAAGCATTTCGAAGACCACGGCGAGCAGTAACGCCATATTCTAAAAACCGATCAAAATTTGGAGTGCTTGTTCTATTTAAATAATCCCACCTGAATCCGTCAAATGAAATCACAATTAGAGGATTGCGTCCTTGGTCTTCGCTGGTCGCGAAATTTTTCGGTTTACCCCAAATTGCCTTGGCTTGAGCACCATGAAGTACAGTTATGCCGATTAAAATTGCAACAAAAGGCACGGAATACATATCAAAATCCCGCGACAGCATTTTACTTTGCACAGTTTATGATGAAAGCCAAGTTAACAAACAAAGAAATGCATTTGAATGTGTTTCCTGAGACAATACACTTCTGTACGTGACCACTTCAGGATTCAGGGTCCAGGATCTTGTCGTCTGGCTGATAATTGTTAGAGTGCGGTCCCTTAGTTCGGGGTGTGATGTGGAAGATTTGGGAGCAGTCCCCCCTGCGTTTATTTCGACGGTGTGAGCGTCGGTTGTTCAGATGGCCAACTAGTGAACATAGCAATTGCCTATTCACCAATGAACATTTAACACATGCCGAGGTTGACTGCGATATCCTGTAAAGGACAAGCAGCTGACTTTTTAAAAACTGTCCTTAGGAGACATAATGACGGTCTCTGTGGCAAAGAAGCGTTACGGACGCCGTTAATAATTTCGCTTACCTGCGTCCGAAAAAAGCGCTGCGATCGATTTGGCAGCAGACCGTGTCGCGCTGAGTTTTACGTGTTGGTGTGGAAGCCGGTCGTTCAGACAGCAATGGCAAACTACTGAACGTAAAACTTGCCAAGACATCAACAACAGCAGTGCTGGTGTTGACAGCGATGTCCTGTACATATTATATGTGGGTGGGGGGGGGGGGGGGAGCAGATTTAATACAAAACAATAACATTTCTATTAATTAAAAGTCGGGGGAAGTTGGCTGCACTAAAGCTGCTATAAGAATGCCGTGATACGCGTTCACTGCGCCTAATCCACAGCACTTAGTTAGTTAGTTAGTCTTTCCTCTTGAGCCTAAGGCGGCGCATAGGGCAGAAGTCCTGTCTCTCCATGCCTGGCGGTTCGCTGCTATCTGTTGTAGATCTTGGATATTTACTTGGCCATTGAATGAGCCTTCTCTAATGATGGTTCTACGCAGGGTCTCTCTTGGTCTTCCCCGTTTTCTTTTCCCTACCGGTGACCATATGAGGGCTTGGTAGGGGAGTCTTGTCTTGTCCATTCTGAGTACATGGCCGATGTAGTTCCAACGGCGTCTTCTTATGAAATTGGATACTGTATCTTGCTTAGTCTCTTGTCTTATTTGCGAATTGGTTCTGAAGTCTGTCCAGTGGATGTTTAGAAGTCTTCTAAGACATTTGTTCTCAAAATTGTCTAATTTTTTATCTAAAGCTACCGTTGATTTCCAACTTTCACATCCATACGTTAACACTGGAATCACACAAGAGTTGAAGATTTTAAGTTTTGTGTGTTTGCTGAGTGTCTTTGACTTCCAGATGTTTGACAGTTTGTTGAAGGCACTAGATGCCAGTGCGATTCTAGTTGATATTTCTGGTGTTGAGTCCCCTGTGGATGTCATTTTGCTTCCTAGGTATGTGAAGCTGTTGACTTTTTCAAGAACGTAGCTGTTCAATTTGGTCTCATCTGAACTGTTGGTAAGATCAATAGTCTTTGTTTTTGTGGTGTTAATTTGGAGACCAATTTGCCCTGAAACATTTTGGAGGTGGTTTATTTTCTCTTGAGCATCCGGATGTGTTGAACTCAAAAGCACTATGTCGTCGGCAAAGTCCAGGTCTTCTAGAATTTTGTCAACCCAATGAATACCCATATTTGTGTTGCTTGTGCATTTGCGCATGACCCAATCGATAGCTATTCCAAAAAGCATCGGTGATAAGACACAACCCTGTTTCACTCCTGTTTCGACTGAGAACCAGTCAGAGTTGCCTGTTTCTGTTCTTACGCAGCAACGTGTCTCTGGCGAAGTAAAATTAAAATCTTGATCTATAGTATTTAAAAGCAACCGACGTGGCCGAAATGATAAAAGCGCTTGTTCCTAAATTTAAGGTGCACTGATTGCATTGTATGGAGCTCAGTCTCTATACTAGCATTATTAAGATGGACATAACCGTTGACTTCTCAACGTCAGCCAACACAGAACTGGCACTATTAGCTAACGGACATGCATATGCTGGGGGGGGGGGGGGGGGGGGGGGGGGGGAAGGATCTGAGCACCTATGTACCTGTCCGGAGTGCAATGAAGATACCCCATCTGATAACTGATAACTGATAACTGAAAGTAATGTAAAACTACTGAGCCTAAAATTGCCTAGAAAGTCAACACTGGATTGAATGTAATGTACTGCAAAATTGTATTTTATTTATATATATATATATATATATATATATATATATATATATATATATATATATATATATATATATATATATATATATATATATAGCTTTTAGAACATATTGACCCATGCCAATTATAGTATTTAGAACATATTAATCCATGCCAATTATAGTATTTAGAACATATTGATCCATGCCAATTATAGTATTTAGAACATATTGATCCAGCCATCGGAGATGGCAATTTGTGGATAAGTATGATCGCCCATGCCTGTCGGCATCTAATTTGATGCTGATGGTCTACTAGAACATGAACATTTATGTTTTAAAAGTTAATTGCATGACCTTTTACGGGATGTTGCTTTTATTGTTTCTTTGTTATTTACTAGGCAATTTTACGGTAAACAGCTTACCACTGCTTTATGAACGACCGGCGCCTCTGTCATCTATTGCATGTAGTACTTTGTGGTGTAGGACAAGGGGGTGTGGAGGTGGGGGAGGGGTTCTTTGAGTCTGAGGCATTAAGGCCGCATGGCTAGTGCAGTCTCCCAGAACCGTGCAGGTTAGAGTTTCTCGCTTTTTTTCCAACAACCCCCCCCCCCCCCCCGACAGAAAAAACAATCCACACCTTACTGAGGATTTAAACCCGGGTTTCCTGAAGGGGAGTCAGCGGCATTCTAGCCACTCGGCCTGCCGCTGTCACCGAAAAGCTGCTTTCACAGTTGATTTTGAAACAACATGGCGCTGGACATCCCCCCCTCCCCCCCCCCCCACACACACACACACAAACAACCCAAACCCACACCCACCCACACACCCCCCCCCCCAAAACCCACCCACCCATACACACTACTCACACACACACAAACACCCAAACCCACACCCACCCACACACACACCCACACACACCCCAAACCCACACACACACACACACACACACACTATATGACCAGGAAACTGAACAAAGGAAAAACACGCACAGATGCAGGCCAACGTTTCGACCTTTGTCCTTATCAACAAGGAAGAAAAATAAAACACTAAACAGAAAAACACACACACACACACACACACACACACACACACACACACAACACACACACACACAGAGTTAACACAAAAACATAGCTCGACATTCAAAAATAATCCCCCGTTAAGTATGATCTTTTCTAGTGTCTGTATTTTATTATTTTCTGTTTCTGTTTAGTTCATAAAGGCTCGAACAGACCAAGCAAAGGTAACATTTCACAAGATGAAGTATCTGCCATTACTGTCTATAGTACCTTGCGGTGTAGGACAGGTGGGGTGGGGGATGTCTTGAGCAATAGGCATCAAGGTCGCCTGGGACAGTGCAGAGAGGTGTTAGGCAGGGATGTGTAATGTCTCCAGATATTTCTTCCCTGTACAGTGAAAATATTTTCAGAAATGTAGAAGATTGGAGGACGAAACATCAATAACATTAGATATGCAGATGATACACTATTGATCGCAGACAATGCGCAGGATCTGCAACAATTAGTAGATGCAGTTGTTGTACACAGTGAGCAGCTGGGGTTAGAATTAAATTGTAAAAAGACACAGGTTATGGTCGTCACTAGGAAGAACGAAGTACCACAATGTAATATACAAGTAAAGGGGAATATTCTTCAACAAGTGAGGCGATACAATTATCTCGGAACACTCATAACATCTAATGGGAGATGCCTTGAAGAGATTAGAACAAGAATCGCCATGGCGAAAGTAGCCTTTAGCAAGATGAAAAACATTCTGACCAATAAAAAGATGTCAACTGAAACGAGAAAAAAAGAGTGTTGAGGGGATACATAGAGTCTGTTCTGTTGTATGGATGTGAAACTTGTACAAAGTACAGTCAAGCTGAAAAACATCTGATGGCTGCAGAAATGTGGTTTCTGAGGAAAATGCAAAGAATACCATGGACAGATAGAAAAACCAATGACCAAGTACTACAGGAGACAAATGAAACTCGTAAACTGATCAGAGAAATTAGACGTAGACAGTCAAAATTTTTTGGACATGTTATGAGAAGAAATAGATTGGAGAACTTATTGACAACTGGCAAGATCGAAGGGAACAGACCAAGTGGAAGACCGAGAGGAAAATACCTGGATGACTTGGCCACATGGCATGGACGAGACAGGAACACTGAACTGATCTACGACTCTGGTGATCGAGTGAAATGGCGAGTCATGACCGCCCTCGCTTTCCGGCATGGCACATGATTGATTGATTGGGTTAGTGAGTGGGATAGTCGCCACGAACTGCGCAGATTAGGTTTCAGTGTATTTGTGCCTAAACAGAAAAAAAAATCCATTACCTTAATGGGGATTCGAACCCAAGTCTTCTGTATGGGAACCGGGCGTTCTAGCAACTTAGCCAGATAGAGAATATTTTTGTAATTTATCAGTCATTCGAAGCGAAGAAAATGTTCTTAAGAGCTATACTGAAAAATCATGATGTATGGAAGATAATCATGGACACTTAGCAGACAAATGAGGAATTATGTGGAAGCTGTGGAGTAGTGGTTTTATAGAAGAATGATGACAACACCGTGGACAGATAGAAAGACCAATTAAGATATTTTTAAGAAGTTAACTCACAAAGAGAACTGGTTCAGAAGGACACAGTCCACATCCTTCGGGAATGTCATAAGAAGGGGACAAGTGGAGTGTGTCGTCACTGCGGGATAGCTGGAGGGAAAGTGAGTCATGTGGAGCCCAAGAGAGAAGATCCTGAACAGTTTGAAAACATGGAATGAACATACGTAGGTATCAGAAATGATTGGCAGCAAAAGAGACAGACTGCTGTGGACACACAAATCACCAACGCCACACAACATGGACTGAAAGAGTAAAATATTTCACACTTAAATATGGTGTCTAGTTATATGTTCCAATAACCTGCACCTTTCAGCACTGTTGTGAGTAGAGAGATTATCCGATGCGGCTTCACAAGATGTCGCTAGTCGCTAGTGCCCATTGGCACGATGCGCGCTGAGAATCTCCGTAACCTCCATCACTAAGGTGTGTGATCTGCCAGGACTTCTGATACCAAATGCTCAGAGACAGTTTCATTATGTGTACATCACGATGCTGATCTAGACAGTAACAATAAAACAAGTAAATTTAACCACGTTTCGAAAGATTTCCTCCTATCTTCTTCGGGTTTTCAAAGAGGAATCTATTTAAGTTACTACATTTAAATGTAAATAATACACATGGTTATGAGCCATTGCCATGGAATTCTTGGGGCCATTAAAAGTGCATGGGAAATAAATTCACAGGTAGTGATAAGCATTCAAAGAAGTTAGTGAAATGAATAGAAATTAGAGAGCACTAGACAAAATTAGCCGTCTCAGTGGCAAAGGTCTTACGGACGCGATTCGTAAGCCCGCTTACCCGCATTCGAAACACAGCTGTAACCGATTAGGCAGCATACCGCGTTGCGCTGGGTTATAACGATTTGATATGGGAGCAGTAAAATGCTGGTGTTGACAGCGATGTCCAGTAAACAGGATATGCAAAGACAATATAAACAATCTTGAGCATAGCCTACAATGGGTAGCGTTGTGATATTCTGTTGTGATAATTTGGTGTGTCCAGTGTGTGCCGCGTGGTTACACACCCGCTTCACACGCGTGATCCGGGACTGTTTCCGGATCCGGTCAGGGATATGCACTACTGACGAGCTCAAATGAGGGCGAAACTCGAGTATAGTGCTTTCATATTGACGTGGATAGGCCTTAGGTTCATACCAGAATGTGATCGGCGTTGCCAGTAGTGGGTTGTGCTCAATATTTAAATTTCAAATCCCGAAACAACCACATAATCAATATAAACAATGACAATTATATCCGTTGTGGTAACACAAACCTTCCATGTTTATACTGTCTAGTTTGTGTTAAAGGGGAACAGATAATTCCACACAGCTTTAGTCTAGTATGCATTTTGTCATTAGTATTAAACACTCCTGCAGAATTCAAATATCTAGGCACATTGGTAACATCAGATGGAAGATGCATCACAGATTGGACAAGCACAAACTGCATTCTATCAAATGAAGAATGTTTGGTGCAATAAGTCATTGTCCTTGAATGTTAGAAAGAGAGTTCTTGAATGCTACATTGAAACAGTTTTAACATACGGCTACAAATCCTGGAAAATTAGTAAACAGGCGCGAAACTCCATGGAAGCCTTGGAGATGTGGTTTTATAGAAGAATGTTGAAAATTAATTGGACAATCGAAATGAGCAATCTGGACATTTTGAGGGAAGCTAAGTCGCAAAGACAACATATCACAAACATCAGTAAGAGGCAGTCATCGTTTTTTTAGGTCACGTTATGAGAAGACAAAATAACTGGAATATGTCGTGACGACCGGAAAGATTTGCGGAAAGAGAGATAGAGGAAGAACTCCGGAGAAGATTCTTGACAACCTTATGTCATGGCACGGAAGGGAATCAACACACGAATTGATCCATGCCATAAGAGATGGTAATTTGTGAGGTGCATTATAGCCCACGCCAGCCTGCAAGGCACTGGAAGATGATACTGATGACAGAATTCGATCCGCAGCTGGGCGGATTTTGATTGTCACAAACTACCGGGCTCCCAGATCGAGCCAACCTAACATAGGTGCCTATAATTGTCACAAACTGACCAGGCTACCAGATCGAGCCAGCCTAACATATGTACCGATAATTGTCACAAACTGACCCAGCTCCCAGATCGACCCAGCCTAACATAGGTACCGATAATTGTCACAAACTGACCCAGCTCCCAGATCGAGCCAGCCTAACATAGATACCGATAATTGTCACAAATTGACTGGGCTCCCAGATCCAGCCAGCCTAACATAGGTACTCATAGTTATCACAAACTGACCGGGCTCCCAGATCGAGCCAGCCTAACATAGGTACCGATAATTGTCACAAACTGACCGAGCTCCTAGATCAAGCCAGCCTAACATGGGTACCCATAATTGTCACAAACTGACCGGCTCCCCGAACGAGCCAGTCTAACATAGGTATCGATATTTGTCACAAACGGACCAGGCTCACAGATCGAGCCAGCCTAACATAGGTACCGATAATTGTCACAAATGGACCGGGCTCCCAGATCGAGCCAGCCTAACATAGGTACCGATAATTGTCAAAACTGACCGGGCTACCAGATCGAGCCAGCCTAAAATAGGTACCGATAATTGTCACAAACTGACCGGGCTTCCAGATCGAGCCAGCCTAAAGTGGGTACCGATAATATCTTGGGAAGCAAAGATGGCTGGTGTGATACTGACCTCATCATTCACCGAGTGCTATTTGGTCTCTAAAAATATGGTTCTACTCATTTGCCCGATAAGAGTTAATGTGTGCAAAAGGGGATCTAATCTTATGTCCGATGAGAGTTAAGGTGAGTAAGGGGGATCTAATTGTTTACCCGATGAGAGTTAAGGTTTATAAAAGGGGATCTAATCGTATGCCGATGAGAGTTAAGGTTTATAAAATGGGATCTAATCGTATGCCGATTAGAGTTGAGGTTTATATAAGGGGATCTAATCGTATGCCGTTGAGAGTTAAGGTTTATAAAAGCGGATCTAATCGTATGTCCGATGAGAGTTAAGGTGTAAAAAAAAAGGTCCTTTACTGGTTTACTCCTACTGAAGGATCTTGGAGTTGTGGTAGAGCAATGGCTAGAAGCTCCCCTGCCTGTCCGGTGGTCATTGGTTCGAATCCGCATTGAGGCGGGTTTTTAACATCGACCTGAGTTTTCTTGGTCGACCTATCATAAAACGAGTACCAGGAAATGTATTGGGAGGTAAAAGCGATCGGCTTGCTGCTGACCACATCGCTCACCGATGTTTTTTTTTTTTAAAATTATCCTTTTTACAGGACATCGCTGTCAACACCAGCACTTTACTGCTGTTTTTGATGTCTTGGCAAGTTTACGTTCAGTAGTTTGCCATTGCGTTTTGAACGACTGGCTCCTTTACCAAATCGTTAAAACCCAGGGCAACGCGGTCCGCTGCCAAATCGATCACAGCTGTACCAACCAGTTAATGGGTACAAATACGAGTCCTGCACCATGGGTTCAGAGCATAAAACGTATCAATTGGCCCTTTTATCGGAGTATCTGCTTTCGACCTATCCTCGTTCATCATCATCATCATCATCATCGTCATCATCATCATCATCATCATCATCATCATCATCATCATCATCATCATCATCATCATCATCATCATCTTCCACTTCTGCCGTCAAGTGTCGTGGGGAGGAATAATTTGCGTTCCAGCGCCCGGTGGGCGGCACTTGATAGTGTCATTCCGTGTGGCTGTACAATGTCTTTGATGTCGTCAATCCATTTTCTTCTTGGACGTCCTTGTAGTCTCGTCGCAGATGATCTTTGATGTAAGGCCAGTGATGGTAGTTGCTCCTCGTTAAATACTAATACTAAATATAACAGTCGACTGTGCTAGTCAATGTAGATAAGAATATATATATATATATATATATATATATATATATATATATATATATATATATATATATATATATATATATATATATATACATATGTGTGTGTGTGTGTGTGTGTGTGTGTGTGTGTATGTGTGGAGTAATTAGAAAAAGAAACCATCTGTTTTTTATTACATGATGGAGGTGGAGTTGGATATGACATGTCTTCAGTAGGGACTGGATTCCTCTTACCCGCTTGCCAAGGCGCAATAATTAAACAGATATTGATTAGTCTTGACCTCCTCACATATTTAAGACATTGCCTTATAGTCCTGCCCATCTGGATCTTCCTTGGCATACTCTCGGGGTCAGGGAGAAAACGCTATCCGCTATCTATCTTATGTGAAAGCCTAAATCCTTACACTCCAACGGCAGTCACTTCGTTATAATTAGCGGGGTTAGCGTACGGTAGGCGGGGTAGGAGTTTCCCCTATCAAAGGAGATGTGAGATGTCTCATTTTCTCCGTTAGTCTACGGAACACCCTTGGGCAAGGTGGAGTACCCGTGTATCCCACCCCTCCCCCACCCATCCGGGTTACGTGAAGCCATGGAAGCAGGTGATGGATGGAATGGGAGAACAGCCGACAGATTATTGTTGGTTTGATCTGCACTCTGCGGCGATAGGCAGATGATCTCATCAAGAAAGACAGTGGCTATGGTCACCGACTAATACATTCACTGCCCAGAAGGAATGCAACAGCAAACTATCTTCTGCAAAACTTGCCAAGAAACCCTAGTTAGTTATGTTAGTTAGTTAGTTATCAGTTGGGGTATCTTCGTTGCACTCCGGACATGTCCATAGGTGCTCAGATCCTCCCCCCAGCATATGCATCAGCGTCCGGTGGCTAATAGTGCCAGTTCTGTGTTGGTTGACGAGGCGCTTTGTTTTCCCGATGTACCTCTCGCGTCTGGCTGTGCCGATTCTTACTCCCAGGTCTTTCATCCTGGAAAGCGATGTGGAATCACTGGCGTCAAAATCCTCTGTTCTCGCCATATCTTTAAGGGCGTTAATAACATCGGCACGATCCATGGGCTGGCCATCTACAGGGGGTGCAGAGCCAGCCAATTTATCAGCTCGTTCATTTCCCTCGACTCCCGCATGTCCCGGGACAAAAATGAAGGTGACTTTGCGGACAAAAGACTTCCGCAGCGACTCAGTCCACTGTCTACGTACAGATCCAGCTTCGACCTTCTGAATCATGCTCATTGAATCACTTAGTACACACACGTTGGTATAATGCTGTGATTCCAGCCACATGAAAGCCTGTGTAACTGCCATCACCTCCATCGTCATGCTGCTCGTGGTCATAGAGTGGGCACCACTGGATTCTTGAAACGGTTCGGCCCGCTGAACGGGCTGTAAATGCCCACGCACTTCTCTGCTGCTTTACAACAGATCCATCTGTATAGATGAGCACTTCGGGGCTATCTGAGTGATCATAGATGAGCGCGTTAACCTCTGCATTGACAGCGGCAGGGTTCTGCTCTCTGCACCGTCTGTCAAGTGTGATAATGCAGGAGAAGGTACACTTAAAAGCTGGAGGCACCGGCACCCATTCCTTGCCGGGGTTGATACTGGTAAGACTGCAGACCTGTCCGACGACATCTTCCGCCCGACCCATCCATGATTTGCCCCTCTTTAGCCTGTCACCCTTTTCTCTGAATATAGCGTCATGCAGAGGGTGCTGCTCATCTGCACTTATTTTTAAGTATGCACGAGCTCTCCAGATCTTGATCCTGTGTTCCATTGTCGGGAAGTCAAGGAGGTATCTCATTGCTACACAGCTGGTGTCTCTCGTGCAGCCCAAAATGATGCGCATGGCTTCGTTTTGTACCTTTTCAAGTCTTCCAATCTGTGTAGAGCTGACAGTGAGGATGGCCAGGGCATACTCGATGCGTGAAAGCACAAGTCCTTGGAACAGAAGTAATAGCAGTCTTTGCTCGATATTGGCAGTCGCCATGACTCTCATTGCTGCCAAACCTTTTCGAGCCTTCGTTATGACATAATCGACATGATCTCTGAAGGACAGGCTACGATCAAGCCTCACGCCAAGATATGTCATTGACTGGGTTCTACTCAGAATGCTCCCATCCATTCTTACTGCCGGCAGGTCTGTTTTCACAATATGGTTGTTTAGTGAGAACCATGTAACCGTTGCCTTTGCAGGGTTGACAAGGGCATCGGCATCAGCACACCATGAGGAAATTCGATCTAGTTCGCCCTGCATATAGTTGGCAACCGCCTGTCTATCTCGACCCTGTCGATACACGAGGATGTCGTCAACGAATGATAGAGTCCTACCCCTCCCATCCAACTGATGTTCAGTGATTCGGCACCGTATAGTTAGTTAATAAGTAATCAACTGATTATCCTTATTGGCCATCGAATCATTAGTCCATTCGTGCTCAGATCCTCTCATCAGTATCTCCCTCAGCGTGTAGCGATTGGCGACACTAGTTCTGTATTGGTTGATGTTTTCCACTTTCGCTTCCTTCATGGTTCTCCCATCTTGATCCCGTTTGGCTTGATGTTCTTCCAGTCTGGTCAGATGTTGCAGAATCGTATTCGTGCCTTGAGTTATTTATTTCCCCTGCCATTCTGTGGGCGTTCAGAAATTGTACGCTGTCCAATGTGCAAGAAGATTGAAAAAAAAAACAACAAAAAAAAAACATACCGTGCATAGTATAGAACTGAATCTCTATTTTAAAAAAAAATGTCGTAGACTGGAGCAGTAACATTGCGAATAAAGAAAGAGGATGTATCGGGCATAACAGTGCGCAGCTTTGCAGGCTATTGAAGTAGACTAAGCGAAGCAGAAGAAACAATTTGTTCATTTCCACGTTCTTGTTCTTTATATATGCTAACCAGTTTATCACAAATATAACAGCGATCTAATCGTACCATTACAGGGTCTTCCCTCAGTGATGAACCATGGGAAAGGGCGGACCTCAGCCTGCTCACCAAGTCAGACCGGGCGATCTTCAGTTAGAGGAGCCGGTGCTTGATTTGGAAGATTCCGAGGTGTGCTTTAAGTTATTAATAATACTAAAAGTCAAATATTAAAGTATGCGGAGACATGATAGTTAATTTAATTTAACGAGGCAGACAATGTAAATTACTACTGGAATATGTTGTTGTATATTTCAGCTTGATGGATTTATCTCTTTGCATTAGTTATGTTGTTTGACTCTTGTGTTATACACCTGACGAGATGCGGCGAAATATGTCCTCATTATTCAAATTGTACTAGGGAGCTTCAAAAGATATATTCCGAAAAAGTAAAGAAAATTTATCATTTTACCATGTGGTCACCACTTGCTTTGAATGCAAGTCCTCCAGCGCCGATAAAGTGCTTAGATTCCTGTAGAAAAAATGGTCTTGGTCGCGTGTGTAACTACTCATGCACAATCTGCTGTACCTCTTCACAGTGGTCACGCCGTTTTGAAACTTCCTATTCAACTCATACACTTGCTTGCATCACAATACTGGACCTTCATTCGCAGATGAATTTATTTAGGTTTCATCCTTCACTGGTAAAAAAAAAACGGATAACAGAACGCTGCTTCTCTTTGGTGCATGTAAAAAGTGGAGCATACTATACTAGGCATAAGGCCGCAGAAAGAATGCCAACACAAAAGTCCGCCACGAAAAATACAGTTCATCGTCAATGGAAGCGGCAGTCACTAGAAAACCAGCCACCACACATTACTGCATAATGTAAACCCAGTTAGATTAGCAACCAGCCTGTCGCCATTTTTCTGAACGTGTAGTTAACGCTACAAACAACAGCGGACAGATATAAAAGCACTCCACACGAAATCCACAACTCTCAGTGTCCCTCCACTCACTTAGACGGAATAATCGTATTTTAGTATGTGACATTTCAGATATTAAAACAAGACAAGGACCCGTTTACACGTCAAAAAGTGCATTGTGAATATGGTGCCAGAACCCTATTGATCTGGGAGTCAATTTAAATTAAAAACAAAAAAATTGCCACAACAAAGGGGCCAACCCGTGACTAGTAGAACTGAAGGCGAGCAACTAAGCAATTTGATATTCATCTCTTTCTTGATGTTACCCTATTACTACTATTACTACTACTACTACTGCTGCTGGGACTTCTGCTGTTGCTGCTCCTACTGCTACAACTACTGCTAATACCACCACCACCACAACCACCACCACCACCACCACCACCACCACCACCACCACCACCACCACCACCACCACCATTACTACAACAACAACAACAACAACTACTACTACTACTACTACTACTACTACTACTACTACTACTACTACTACTACTACTACTACTACTACTACTACTATTTCTGCTACCACCACCACTACCACCCCCATCACCACCACCATCACTACAACAACAACTACTACTACTAATACTACTGCTATACTACTTCTGCTGCTGCTACTTTAACTTCTCTTGCTGCTGCTACTACATTTTTTTATATCCTTTTTACAGGACATAATTTTACTGCTGTTGGTAATGTTACTGCTGTTGTTAATGTCTTGGCAGTTTACGTTCAGTAGTTTGCCATTGAAATACAGAAATATCACTTCAAGTTAAGAAATCATTCGATTTGTTTAAAGATGTGGGTGACTAATTATTCTACATGAGTTCGCCTTCTTTACTACATCTAGCTATCTAGTTATCTAGTATCTACATTATCTAGTTATTTCACTTTACGTTGTGTGATTTCTGCAGTATGTACCTGACTAGATGCAGCGAAATATACCAGGCAGTAAATCGTGCAATCTATTGTTTGTGTCTTCGTTATTCAAATTCTTTACTACAATCAATGCAATGGTGGAACAACTGGGGACACCAAAAATGTGGCTTTTGAGAAACATTTTCAGGATATCGTGGACAGAGAAGTATGTTGAATATATCGTGGACAGAGAAGAATGTTGAAAATATATCGTGGACAGAGAAGAATGCTGTGGATATCGTGGACAGAGAAGAATGTCGAGGATATCGTGGATAGAGAAGAATGTTGAAGAAATATAGTGGACAGAGAAGAATGTTGAAACAATATTGAGGACAGAGAAGAATTTTGAGGATATCGTGGACAGAGAAGAATGTCGAGGAAATATCGTAGACAGAGAAGCATGTTGAGGATATCGTGGATAGAGATGAATGTTGAGGATACCGTTGACGGAGGAGAATGTTGAGGATACCGTGGACAGAAAAGAATGTTAAGAATATCGTGAACAGAGAAGAATGTTGAAGAAATATCATGGAAATAGAAGAATATTTAAGAAATATAGTGGTTAGAGAAGAATGTTGAAGAAATATCATGGACAGAAAAGAATGTTGAAGAAATATCGTGGACAGAGAAGAATGTTGAAGAAATATCGTGGACAGTGAAGAACGTTGAAGAAATATTGTGGACAGTGAAGAACGTTGAAGAAATATTGTGGGCAAAGAAGAATTTTGAAGAAATACCATGGGTAGAAAAGAATGTTGAAGAAATATCGTAGACTGAAAAGAATGTTGAAGAAATATTATAGACAGAGAAGAATGTTAAAGAAATATCGCGGACAGATGTTGAAGAAATATCGTGGACATAGAAGAATGTTGAAGAAATATCTTGGACAAAGATGAATGTTGAAGAAATATCGTGGACAGAAAAGAAAGATACTCTTATGTATTGAGATCTGCAGGTATTACAAGATCATTTACCAAGCCTATAAGGACCAATCTGCACTCATAAGATGCAAATTATGGAGCATATCAACATAATAGGAGAAATAGAGACATTAGTCTCACTCGGGAAAATATTAGCCAAACGAGGCAGGAGAAAACAAAGAATGATGTCTGTGTAAAGCTTATATAGCAGGATAAAAACAGTAATATGATTAACACCAACATAAAAAAACAAAAAACAGATCAGATAGCAGTGAGGCGTGAAGGGCTATGCTTGCCTAGGTCTGCTACAGGGAGGTTCAATAATAACAATAACAATAATAATAACAACATAATAATAATAACCACCATGATGATAATGATAACGATGATAATATGGTTCTTATTCAATATTAACATTTGCCATTAATAAAACTCAGTAAATGTAAAGCGGGTCCCAAGACAGATACTTCCGTTATAGCGTGAAGTATTTGACCGTCACACATTTTAGATCAAGGCACATTGATGTGGGGTGAGCAGTTTCATTCCTCGTTCGTCTCTCCTTCTCAGAAAACCCCCATAAATTTATGAAAATTAGTAGGTACTCAGTGAACCTAGATAGACGCCAGGGTTCCATGTTCAGAAAACGGGAATCCTACTACTTTGTTTGTAATAGTGCATAACGGCCGTTTGTCCTAAATTTGTAGAATATTATTTTGCTTTCCTCATAATCCCTGCTCCGTGGCGAAGGAAGTTATTTACGCAGTTCGTAATCCCACATACCCGCGTTTGAAGCCCAGCTGTGGGCGGTTTGGGAGAAGACCGCCTTTCGTTGGTTTGTTTTCTAATGAAATGGTATGGGTGTCTTTCGTTCAGAAAGCAATGACAAACTACTGAAAGTAAACTTGCCCACGAACAGCCAACAAATGCAGGGATTGACTGCTACGTCCTGTAAAGGATATGCAACTAACTTTAATAATCCC